>BQNB010016055.1:0-72207 GCA_026074375.1 Tanacetum coccineum
ATACATGGGTTATACTTTTACCCGTATGTTTCCATATAATTGTCTGGTATTTTCAGTCTTATAAATTTAAAGCTTTTGAAACACATCAATGTAGTGATCATTTGACTTTAGGCTTGAGCTTGTTCTTTTATCTTGACTTGAATGTGAAAATGTGATCTTGAACACCTTGAGATCATCAACCAAGCATAATCTCATTTCTCCATCTTGTAAACTTTTCCATCTTGTGAACTTGTGACTTCTGGACCGACATGCTCATACCTTTCTTGATACGTTATCTTGAAAAGCTTTAATAATGCATCTTTCTTGAGGTTCTTTACCAATAACACTTCATCACTTTGAGAAAGACGTTCAGTATCAGAGTGACAAAAACTTCTTTAAATTTCTTTGACTTTAATACTTCGTCACTTCAAGAAAGACGTACGGTATCAGAGTAGCAAAAGTCTTGAAACATGTACTTGAGCTTTCATGATGTCTTTATGTTTGTCGGTCGGGTATGAGCATGTGGCTATGAATCTTGTGAGTCAGCTGGAATCAGGTACCTTCACCTCCATCTTTAAGTATCTTGCATTAAAACAGTTAGCCAATAAAACGCGGGGGACAATATGGATTATTGTCATATCGCCCGTGTTTGTTTGGAGAGTAAAACCTTTGAATCCACGAGGATCGACCTGTGATTAGGTAGATTCAATTTAAGAAGATCTCCGTTGACAGATTTCCTGCTAAAGTTATTAAGGATCCTTCTAACATATGTGTTAATCAGATTCATCAAACTCATCATGTCTCATTATCGGAAACGCCAACGCAGACAGTACAAAAAAGAGTGAACCAGCGAGTTTTACTATTCTCGACCGATTGAATAATAGAAAAATCAATTTGAATCAATTGACTGTCACTTGTGCTAAAGTGGGTTCTGTGACACATCGAGAGTGTTAATCATTTCAAAAATTCATCATCAATCGTCAATTCATAACCTGGAACAAGTTTGATATTTATAGAATCGCACCATCATTTCTTTCTAGTTGTCACAAGTTTGATTCGTATAGAATCACACAAGTTACCTACCATGAGCTTGTTTGATTTTGGCTCAAGCAGGATTTCCATCTTCAATGTGAATTAAGGTGAGTATCACTCGGAATGTTCTTGAGCAAAGATCACAAGGATAAACTATGACTCTTTATATATTTCTTGTTATTCACATTGTGTGAGATAGCAAGTATAATTTTGACAAGTGTCCTAATGAGAATTTTATAGATGATCTCTTTGGCTCTAACTCAATTTGCACGTTTGCTTTAGTGACGTCAGGCTTGAGTATGACCCACCTTTTCAATATCAACTAACTCGGAGTGAGAAAGTTGATAGAAATGCGTGTAATCTCTGTGAGAAATGAAACAAGAGTCTGTTGAGAGACCTTGAGTGGACGAATAGGGTTGTGCATAGCATCACTGGGTCCATAACTGTCTTTAATGTCAGACAACAACTTAGTGTTTCCGACAGTTTATGTATTGACCCGGTTTTCTGCCTATTGTAACAAGGGCTTCTTTCTTTACAACCCTTTTTACCACAGTTCTCTTTTCATTCTTCAAACACCGTCAATGCTTACCGATGACTTCATAACTAACACGACATGTTGGGTTTGGTCCAAGTTTAGCTCCACTCAGTCGGCATTATTCCTGATACTCACTTTCCTCCTTTTGTATCAGTCCTAAGGACTTCTAACAACTAACTAGTGATATCCCTGGTAGATCCATCGGTTCTGCTGGATCATGGGATATGAATAGCTATGCTAACCACCTTATAACTTCAAAATTTAAGTACATGTTCGTCCTTTTTGGGTATACTATCACAATAGAAACCAAAATCATTGAAAAATTTCATTCAAAAGTGTTTGGATATAAATATCGAAAGATTTACAACTTGAAATTTTTCATTCACCACTAAAGGCTCTCCCTTAAAACAAATGTGCATCCGTAATCGTAGTACATGCTGAAGTTATAGGGTCTACTGATAACCTTTAAATGATCACATTCAATATAAAAAATAGAATTCAGTGTTATACATATTTATCTCCCCTTATCCAAAATGTTAATCCCCTTGATATTTTGGTATCAATGATAAAACTATCAAGGACAAAATATACACATAACTAAAAAGAACATTTAAAATTCTCCCCCCTCAATAATTATAGGGTATAGGACAGTGCTTGGAGTTACAATAATTTGAAATTTTTTTAAATTTAACTAAGCACTTTTCTTGAAAAATTTGTACTCGCGAAGCACTCCTGCTAATATCACCAGTAGATGTCTACACTCTCAAAAAAGGAGAAAAATTAACTAATAAAAAAAAAAGATTAAAAAAAGCAAGAGCAATTAGAGAAACTAACTATGCAAACTAAATAAAATTAATTATCAGTGCAAAAATGTAAAAAAAATAAAATCAAACCTCAAGTATAAAAAAACTAAGAGAGAATTTCAAAAACTATTATTAATAAAAAAATAAATGAAAAAATGACAACAAAAAAATTTAAAAATTAAGATTGAGAAAAATAATAAAAAGAATGTAATAATTATACTTAATAAAATATAATGTTAGATAATATATTATTTAAAAAAAAAATTAAATAAAAAATTATACAAATTTCACAAGTATTAATATTACATACAAGTATTGACCTGTTATGATGAGGAAATCATATGATAAATCATATAGTCCTTTATACCAACCGAAAGTCTCCCTCGTACGGTCCTCCCAGCCACAAAGTTTCTACCAAGCTCCCGCATATATTCCTCAAAGTTTTTTAGCTGTTTTATTCAATTAGCCAAGATCATAGCTCCTGCTTTATCTATATCACTTTGTCTTTAGATAGTCTGAGGCAGATACTTCATCTAAATTCCCTTTAGACGATCATCAAGAGTAGTCCGAACATCATTGAGTGTACCGTCACTGAACTTGTGTAGTTCATCAATACGCATCAATCTGTTCTTCTTGTCTTTGTTCTGGTAAATGAACCCTCTAGATCTGGAGTAATGCTGATATGCTAATCCTTTTCGTTTAAGATCTGATCAGTACGAAATCGGCTTGTGGGTATGAGCTTCTTTTGGTAATTCTCGACACCTAATTGAATATCTTCCACACGCCTTTGGATGACAACGCTTCTTGTAAACATTCGTAAGGAGACATTAAAAGCTAGGCGTTCTTTAACAGTGAGATTTTTGTCCAATTTGCCTTGGAACAAGAAAAAGCGACGATGTCTTTAGATGTCTTGGAACGAAGCCTTTGAAAATCTGCCATCTTTAGGAATTTAAACAGCTTTGACATCAATCTCCTAAACGAATAGTGAATCCAATCCAGATCCATGTTAATTATTGCCATTCGACTATTTGAAGCTTTGTAACAACAATGATTCTGCATTTGGAATAGACATCTCGAGCAGATTTTCCCTATTACAGCAAATCCATAATGTTTCATTTTCCGCCCCCAATGTGTATTTCCTAGAGTGCATATTTGTCGTAGCTAACCGCACTTGACTCCACATTGTGTTAGGGACCAAAACTTCAATCCCAATTTAAATACTCATTAATCTGGCAGGCCTTTGTCTTCGTCCACTAAAGTTATAGTTCGGCCTTTGAGATACCACCACTTAGATACACTAGTCGTTTGTAATGAAGTGATAAAAGGTATTACACGACGACCTCCGAGAATTAGGTAACAAGTGTATGAGGCTTCGTAAATCATGAGATAATGCTGACCTTCAGATTTTTTTCCCAGATCTAATTGATCAGTGGTTGCCATTGTAAAGACTTCTTCAAAAAATCTACACGTTCTACCAGACCTGCATGATCCTTTCATCAGCTCGAATTTTGGACCGGCTAATTAAGTCATGGAAGTCAGAGAGTGTCTATCATCTCTTAAACGACTCACGCGGTCTTTCCACATCTAGGCCAAATAATGTAGGCCAAGAGTAGAAAAGGTCATAGTGACATACAGGCACAGTTCTTTTCCAATCAACGATCGGGAGTAAGGGGAGGTTTTGCTGGTTTCTAAAACCAATCAGGAAGCAAGAGTCTCTTCATCAGGTTATCTTCAGAACTCCTGTTTCAAACTCATATGTGCGGATTCTTCCCAATCTTTGGTCAGTGGTGTTTTGGCTCACTCTGCTTTAGCAGTACTATATTTAAACGTCGCGCATCAGAGTTGTGATTGAGAATTGGACCCTTCAGATAACATGCCCGTTGTCCTTGTAGGTCTTTTCCTTGGTGCACTGGTTGACTCTGGTTTTCTTTTCGCTCCTCTTCTTTTCTTGGACCCACTGTTTTGATCCAGCGAGTTTCTTTCGTCTTTATCCTCCATCTCGACGTCTTGTAAAACAAAAACATTATCTCATAAGTGTCAAGTATCGAGTTTGCACTGCCGTAAGCGTTTAACTCATGCTTTGTAGAGATTCTTATGTTCGATTCCAGATATGTGATTGGACTTATTGCTCTCCATCTTGTCTTTGAGAATACTTCTTTTCAATTTCTAATTCACAGATAGGTTGGCGCTTACAACATGAGATGTCTTAAATTCATTGGATGAACGAGTCAGAATCTCAGCTTTGAGTTGTTCATTTATAGTCTTCTCATTTTTCGGCAAAAATCTCAGAGACTTGTCCTTAACTTGTTGTTATGACTTGGTCCTTGATATTTACCTTATTGTTGTCATCAAGTTTATTGAGGAAGTCTTCATTTTTGGCTTGAGCTTCATCTCTGAGTCTGTTTGACTGTAATTGAACACCTGTTTTGACGGCTTCATGCATCTTGTTGGCAAGGTATGCATCAACAATGCCGGGAATTAAAGAAACTATTGCAGTAAATTGGTTTGTTTGATTAAGTTCAGAGAAATTGGTTTCCAAAGTTTTTAGTCTATGGGTCCCCCCCCCCAAAAAACCCGAATAAGAGAGTCCCAGTTTGGTAAGATCTTATTAGGGAGGAAGCTTGGAACAGTTGCTGGCGTAGGAATTGGTGTATGTTATTAGAATATGATGAGAGGAGAGGGTTTGTTATAAGGAAGAGTTTATTGTAGATTAAAAGATTTGCATCAACAATAGTAGTAACTGGAACATCTATCAATAAAGTTGACTCAGTGTTAAGATTAAATATAGAGGCAATACTTGTATCTGTAACTAGGGTTATAGCAATGTTTTAGAAACGAAGCCAGATGACAACATAAGAACTTCTGCTGTTGGACCTTCAGCTTGACCGGAGTTATGATCACAATGAGTATCTTCTATTACTTAAGTAGTTTGAACATTAGTCTGTTGAGCATCTGTCATTTCAATATCTCATCCTTCCAGATTGACGTTCATGTCCCTATATAATTCATTCACTTCGTCTTCATCGTTTGTCTCTTCTTCATCCAGCTCTTCTTCCTCAATATTTGCACCTTGACTTTCTTCATCACTTTCTTCATCACTTTCTTCTTCATTATGTCTTACTTCTTGATCTTGAGTTGAGAGCTTGGGATGAACAAAGTCATTACCATTCCGTTGTCCCTGACCCAGTCTGCTCATATAACAGCATCATGATCTCATCATCTAGACCATCAACTTCTTTAATCCGCCATCATCATGATATCAGCATCGTCATCATCATCATCATTGTCTTCATCATCATCATTGTCATCATCATTATCATTTAAGCCTACTTCATCATCATCCTCTTCGTCACTGAATTTCCAAGAGATTTACTCATCATTAGATCTATATGTCGGTACATCAGGAACCCCTGGTTTACTACCAGTTCCTTCATCTGCACCTGAGCCACTAGCGTTTCTATCAGACTTCTTTTTGTGGCTAGCTTCATTTGTTCAGCTTCTGTTACAGCAACTTCAGATAGCACTGTTAGACCTTTAGCTTTAGATGTCTTTGCAGGTTGCTTCTTCTTGGAAAGTTTAGCCGCCTTTGCTGAAGTCTTGAGTCTCTTGCCTTTAGCAGTGGTAGCAGTCTTCTTTTTGGGAGATGATTCATAATCAGCTTTATTTTTGCCATATTTGGGTTTTGGAATCTTCTCACCAGTAGCATAAGCAAGATAAGTCTTGTAGACTTCTGACTCTAACATGGCTTGGTTGGTCAGGTGCTGAGGGAGAATAACGCCGTATACATGTGTTAGAAATGACTCTTATTGTGGTAAACATGAAGTCATCCCTGGCATAGTGCCAAAACATCTTGTTTCTCATTGAATTATCTGAACCTTGCCAGATAGTGTAGTCTATACAATGACTTTTGTGAAACGTGATAAGTACATTGTCCATTGTTTCTTTCTAGAAATTTCTTTTTCTCATCTTGATACATCCAAATCTTCCCATAGCAAGTAGACATAATCAATAGTCTTGTTATGATACACTCCCCAAAAGAATTCTAGCACCGTGAATAAATGAGACTTTCCAGACAGTATATTTTCACTTAGATCACTTGTTGATTATGGCACAAACATCACCATGGTTATTGCATTGTGATTGAAGTTTGGAACATCGATCAAAAACTTTGATCTCCCTAGTGTTCCAAGTCCCTAATTAAAAGATAGAACCATCCTCTACAAGTGGGGGTTCTTCAATATTCTGACCAGGGAGTTAGGGCAAATTTTGAGCATATCTTTGAAGTTGTCTACGTTAAGAGTAAGACTTTTGCCATTCAACTTAAAACGAAGTGAAGAATGATGTCTAGAGACAGTGACCCAGAATTCTTGCATGTATATTTCTGGCACATCAGCAGTGATCTCAAATGCTTTGTAGAATGGTGTGAGTTTGAGAGCATCTAATACCACTTGAAGAGTAGGTTCCTTGGATTTAAGATTTGAGCTTAGTCAAAGATTGCTTTTTCCTATCTTGAGACAATTAGCAGGGGTGACTAATTCATCATCTAGTGCCTTTTGATGAGCTCTTATGTTATCCATGATTCTGCTAAGAAGGGATCAATACAGTTTATGTTTGTACAATATACTATAGAGATCTTTCAATTGAGCACTTTGATTTGATTCATGATGTGAAATTTTCTTAAGAATTTAGGAACTTTAAGACTTTTTGCACTTATTAAGATCGATCCTTTTAAGACTGACAACTTAAGCTACTTAACTTGTTTTAGAGTGTATAATAAACCAAAGTTAAAATTAACAATGCCTCAATTATTTTTCAAAATCCGCCTTTTATAAGAAATTTGATCTAAAGTGTTTTGAGGTCAATTGAAACAAAGACTGATTTCAAAGGAAAAACTAGTTCTTCTATTCCTTAATAAACTAGTTGTTCGGTTCCTTAAAGTCACGTTGTTTGGTTCCTTGAAACACATGAGTTGTTTGGTTCCTATTAGCAAATGAGTTGTTCGGTTCCTTATAACTATAAAGTTGTTCAGTTCCTATTAACAAATGAGTTTTTCAGTTCCTTATTCTATTTAGTTTGTTCGGATCATTTAAACTACAGAGTTGTTTGGTTCCTATGAGCAAATGAGTTGTTCGTTCCTATTCACTCAGAGTTTGTTCGGTTTCCTTCTAGACCTACAGATTTGTATTTGGTTTCTTATAATAGCAGAGTTGTTCGGTTCCTTCTAACTACAGAGTTGTTCGGTTCCTTATAACAGCAGAGTTGTTCGGTTCCTTCTAACTACAGAGTTGTTCGGTTCCTTATAACAGCAGAGTTGTTTGGTTCCTTATAACAGCAGAGTTGTTCGGTTCCTTATAACTAGAGAGTTGTTCGGTTCCTTAAAACAACAGAGTTGTTCGGTTCCTACTAACACTAGTTGTTCGGTTCCAAAACAGAGTAAGTTGTTCGGTTTCCAAAGACAACGGGTTGTTCGGTTCATTTTTAACATTTCAAAACAAGTCATTTTAAGCAATCACACATGTTCCATTAGCATTCATATGATAAAGATATCATTTAAACACTAAAATAACAACATTTAAGTCACAGACAATCAAGAGAGAACAAAAACGAGCAATTTTTTAAACACTTTAGCACATATAATCAAAGAACCACAAACAATGATGTGATATGAACACACAAACAGATTTAAGAAATTCCCTAACACAAAACTCATGAGGTGTTTACAATATTCTCATAAACCCAATTTTCTCGAACACATAATCACTCATATCTGATACATATGTTAAGCATACTTAAAACTGTTTTAGCCAAGTCTTCTACACACCAATATCATCAAAACCCTCAAATAATTTGACGATTTGAACACTTTTGATTTTGTGAAACCCTAATAAAAAAAATTAGGGTTCTTCAAGATCAAAAATGGTGGAAATCAAAATTCTTTCTAGGTATGAGATGAATGGGATGTGTAGAACAGGTTTTTAGTTTTACCTTAGGCTTGAAATCAACTTGAAGTGATGGATTAAGGGAATTCCCCCCCCTTGTGAGGGATAGTGGAATATGTAAGTGTTTTGAAGAAGTGACAAGGGATGGGTGAATGTAATGAAACAATATGGGTTTTTTTAACATTCGCCCCATGTGGTTTCATATGCCTTTTATTTTTCACCATTTAGTTTTATTAGGCAAATATAGTTTAACAATTGGCACACATAGTCCCTAATATTTTTAACTAACATACCTAAAAACCTGTATTTGCACATTTACTCTCTAAAGGCATAAACACATAACATATAGAGCACACATAAGCTCAACTTAATTAACTTCCATGAAAGAAATATATTCGTTATTGTTTAGAAAACCTTTTCCATTTAAGCAACATTTTTAATTATTAAGAAGATATTTGTACATTTTCTCCCTGCCTCAACAATGAACCCTTCTCTATATTAAAAAGCATAGTCCCATTGTTTGATTGTACAAATGTCGTATTTCTGACAACAATGTTTTAGATTTGTGAAAACAAAACACCAAAGCAAATAAGATTTCTCTTATTGTCACACATAAGTCCACTGACACGTACACTCATGATAACATAGGAAGCACGGGTTGTGTTGCAAAGTAAACACAAGCCTTTGCAAACGATCATTAAAAAACCGTATGCCCCGAGAATAAATTCCCCCCGTTGAGAGTCAAGTTTATTTTTTTAAAACTTGCTTTAAGAAGAAAGACCGGGTTACAGTCTGAAATAACTAGTATAGCCATATTGGCATGTTTTGGAAAACATTTGGAACTTCTGCTTCTGATAACTTCATTTACAAGCCTCGTACATTAATGAATGATATTTTCTAAATCGTAAATGTTATCGCTTTTCCAGAAGACATGCGTATTATTACCACTTTTAATATATTTCTACAATATTTCATTTTTATTCTTTGGTTTAAATATTTTATATTTTGTATTTTGATTATAAAAGTTTTCTGAAAAAAATGACTTTTTTTTTTTTTGGTTTTTTATGGTTTTAATATATAGACATAAATACAATTATATCATAATAGGACCGACCACTATTATTCAGCTTCATCCAGCCAACTATTTCAGTGTCTCAGGCGTAACACTTCGACATTCCTGCTTGTTGAATCAGAAATCAATTCTTTCTCTGCATAGCGGTTTAGTGAAGATGTCCGCTAGCTGATATTTCGTGTTGACAAAGTAAAGCTCTGCTAATCCATTCTCTACTTGCTCTTTGATAAAGTGGAATCTGATGTCAATATGCTTCGATCGAGAATGTTGAACATTATTGCAACATAAGGCAATATCGCTTTTGTTATCATAGTACATTGGAATTTTATTGAATCCAAGACCATAGTCAGTAAGCTGTAATCTCATCCAAAGGACTTGAGCATAACAGCTAGACAAGGATATATATTCAGCTTCCATATTGGATATCGCAGCGCTTTTCTGCCTTTTTGATTGCCAGCTAACACGTCTGTCTCCCAAAAATTGCATACTTCTAGATGTACTTCGTCTAGTATCTTGGCAACCCGCGTGATCAGCGTCTGCATAAGCTGTTAGAGCAATAGAAGAATCCTTTGGATACCAGAGTCCCTTGTTTACGGTTCCTCGTAGGTATTTAAAGATTCTTTTTACAGCATGTAATATGCTTTTCGGTAGGACTTTTGCTGATACCAAGGGGCACTACATGCCATACACAAATGTTAGGTCCTAGTCTACCCCGCTGTAAAGATACATAGGGTGCCAACCACGTCCCAACGCTAGTGTGTAGGGTCAACGGCTTTTCCCTTGTGGGATCTTCATCCCGTTTGGGATTTCACCACCATGGTAAGTATCCACTGGGTGGTTCGCTAGATTCCATAACCATATTTTTTCATGAATCTAGAGCATATTTATAGAGACTGGTTTTACAAATGATGCCTCTAAGACCTTTGTGAAATCTTAGTCCTAGAAAAAATGATATATTTACCCATCCAACGACATCTTAAAACTTTGAACACATTAATTTTTGAAAATTGGTCACATAGTTCCAGGTGTATAGACGCATAATATATATCATCAACATAGATTTGTACCAGGAGAATATATTTGCCTTGTCTTCTGATGAACATTATGGGATCCACGGTTCCTTTAGAGAATTCTTGAGAGAGTAAAAGCTTCGACAATAGATCGTACCATGCACGAGGAGCTTGTTTCAACCCATAGAGAGCCTTCTTAAGTTTATACACATGATTCGGATTGTCTTGATCCACAAAGCCGTCAGTGGTGCAGACATAAACTTCTTCGCGCTTAATGCCGTTCTTAACATTCCTTTGGTAGAAAATCCATATTCGATAGTGAGCAACAATATGCGAGGAAAATTTAAATAGTAATCAATCTAGCCACTAAGCAAAGAGTAATCCTCAAAATCAATTCCCTCTTCTGATGGTAACCACAAAACTAAAGCGAAGGCCCCCCCTAGTTCTTTAAATTCCTACTTCATTTCATCAAGTTTTTACCTATAGAATTCCATTTTAAAAGTAATAATCATCAACTTTTATCTAGACTGGAACGAGTACCGCAGACTTCAAGAACGATCGAATTCATGTAACACCCTTTCGCATTGCTTCAATCCAAACATGCTTAAGTTAATGCGTCTTTAGAGTTCTTTTGGTTCAAACTAGATGTGAGAAAGGCAGTCGATAACAAAATAAAGCAAGTACATGGAGTTGGAGTCTTTGGAAAATAGGACTTTCGAGTTCACCGATGATGTTGTCTAAAGGATGATCCTTGGTCCATTTTGTAACGTGTTTAGAGTTTGGAGCAGCAGTTTACACAACAGTAGGAAGAGTATCCGGACAAGATGCTTCAGAATCGTTTTTTGGAATTGTTATACCAAAGAACCAATCATTGTTCATGTGTGCAACATCTAAATCATGATTGTCTTCTTCGACATCGTTAGGAATGATAGGAGATTGAGTTTCGGTTGTTGTTTGAGAGTTACTAGGTGATGGTTGCATCTTGTTCAACTGATGTTTGAGGAGGTGAGACCGTTGATACATCGGAACTTAGAGCAACTAATTCATCAATTGAGCACTGACTTCAGGGGCCTGGGTTTCAAACACTTGGTGAGGGGGTGAGTAATTCATTAAACAACGGTTAAAACAAAATATCCCGAATCAATCTCGAAGTGTTACAAACAGTAGTGTTATGAGGGAGGGTTTGGTACAAGTCCTGAACTGATTGTTGTAGGAGTCATTTCATGAAGTGCGGGTCCTGAACTGCTGTGTTCAGAAGCCATCGCTGTCAGCTCATCAAAGTTTACATGAATTATTTCGATAATATGTCTAGTACGTCAGTTGTAAATTCAAAATTCTTTCTTTGTGGGTGCGTAGCCAATGAAATAACAATATCAGCCTTCGGTTGTAACTTACCCAAGTTCTCACTATCATTTGTCGGATAGCAGAGTGCACCAAATACATGGAAGAACGATAAGTCGAGAAGTTTTTCATGTAAAATATCATATGGTGTTTTGCCGTGAAGAAGTTTCCTTTTGGATCTCTTCCTGTCCTTTTCCTGCTGTTTCCATTTAGAACAATGTTCCACAAGTTGTGATCACTGTTCATGATCCAATACTCCATCTTCATGGCCCACGTCTCATATTCTTCCTTCTTTAAGTAAGGAAATTTGGCATTATTGTTTGAGACAGTGGTTGTGTGATATTGTTGGAGTTGCTGAGACTGGGTAGTTTGTGAGGTTTGAGTGTGATTTGGAGACTCAAAGACTGGTTCAGAAGTTGATGCTGAGAACACAGGTTCAGTTGTTGATGGGAAAGTGAATGTAGATACTGATGGTGATGGCATAGGGTATGTTTGTGATGGATTTTGTGAAGTCATTGTGAGGTTTTTATGAGTAAGAATAGTAAAGTTTCTTTAACAGAGGCTCTCTCCAGGCTCTGATACCACTTGTAGGTCCAGCCCTAGATAGATCTTTACGCCTGTTGAGGTTGTAGAGCACTTATGTAATCACAAGCAACTCTAAGAGAGACTCTAACAAATGAAACTATTGTTTACGCGGAATATAAACAACAGAGTTAAAGAATTACTAAAAACAATGATCCTCTATGGATCTTTTCTATTAATAACAAAAGTGTTTTTCTAATGAATCCAATCCTCTCTTTTCATCCAAGGCCGTAGGTTTCTTAAATACCCATGAAACCCTAACTCCTTGTATCCTTAAGATTCGCTAAAAGCTAAAGTGATAAGTGTTATCACTTCCTAGGATATCTCATGCATATCCCTATCACTAACTAACCATACTATCAACCCGGAGTAAGCATAATACTACCAGGACTAATATTGTACTACCAGCAGGAATAACTTTTGTTCTGCCAGCACTAACTATAAACTTATCCTTACCAGTAGGAACTACATACCTACCAGCAGGAACTTTTACTCTACCAGTAGGAACTACATACCTACTAGTAGTAACTATCTATTACAAAATTCCTAACACGTACTTTGGTTCAGGCTTTAAGCCAAACACCATATTGTCTTGCCATAATGCTTTATTGAGTTATCCCGCCTAAACCTCACTCAGAGAAGCTAAGTTTAGCTTGCTCTTCTTCAAAGGGTAATAGGATAGTCAAAGTATTGCCACCTCTGACTCTCCTTAGAACCACAACGTATTCCTTCTACATACCAGCTGATATCCATCCTAGCTGACGAGTATGTCTTCAAGTAATCTTCGACCTCCTTGACGATGTCTTTGACTTGAATACGTTTGAGGTTGCTCGCTGAGGTTTTGCACTCAACGAATCCTTCAATACCCGTTGATGCCTATCAGCGGGTCATTCAATACTTAGCCTAATTTTTGTTTAAATCTAGGCACTGATCATTGGGCTCTAAATTGGCCCAACAATCCTCCCTATTTGAATATAAATTATGCTAAGTAAAAATTATAGTAATTGAGCACATAGCTTTTTCTTACACATAATTTAATAAAGTGAAATAGCAAAAGATAACTTCATTCATTACATATTTTGGCCTAAGCCATCTAAGTTTTCTTTTACAATTCTTCTAGCCTCAGTTACATCATTCCTAGCCTCTATTGTCAGCTCTATTTTCTTGAACATCTCTTCTGCCTCTGGAGTACTTCTCTGAATGGCACTCTGAATCCTGATCAGCTGAGAAGTTGTAGCTAAGTGGAATTCTTCTTCTCTTTGAAATAGCAAATCAAAATTTCCATTGTCGAAAAAGATCCCTGACTCTGGTTCTCTAATGACTAGCCCTCTGGAGCCTTTAACCATTGGAGGAGGAATTAAATTCATATTCATTTCATCCATAACAATGTCGTCTTTTATAAAGACTTCCTTGATGATCTCTGAGCTTCTTTTTCTTTTCTTCTCAGCAACGGAAAGCCCAAAGGCTGTTAGCTTAGGTGGTGGAGGAATGCCTAATTTTCTAGCTTGAGTCTTTATACACTCAAACTTGGCCTTGAGGTTCTTGAGAAAAATGTCATTTGCTTTGCTTTTATTCTTGGATGCCAGAGTATGCACTTTAATCCACTCACCAAATCCCAGTTTCTTCAACACAAATTTTTCATAAACTGTGAGACTCAGAGGTTGATTATTCCTATCTATTATCATAGTTGCATGTTTGCTGACTTTGTCAATTTTGTTGTTGATCTTTGTGATTGGAATCTTGTCAGCCCTATAAGTGATGTAGTGATTGTACTCTGCAAGCATTTTAGCTCTCTTTGCCTCATATTCAACCAACCTCTGTGCTTGAGCTTGTATTTCAGCTGGGGTCATTACTTTCTTCAACTTCTTCTCAGACTTCTCATTTTTAGCTTTTAAGACAGCCAACCTTTTTATTTCCTCCAGCTGGGCTTTGGCTTCTTCAATCGTCATCTGTCTTCCAAATGTGTTGAATTGTTGTAGGTTTAGCATTTTGGGATCTGATCCTCCTTGTTATATCAGATGCATAAGAAGCTTTACTGGATCTTCCTTAGTATCTATGCCTTTCCCTTTGTTTTCGTCTCTAGGAGGAGTTAGAGAGTATTCAGATGATGCTGTCTGGAATTGGCTGTCTGTGAACTGTTCTAGAGATATGTTTTGTGGCAAGATTATACTTAGAGGGTTTGGTGATAAGGTGATTGGATTTGGTATCATAAACTTTAGTCTTTTAGAGGGAGGTTCTTCCTCTAAAACTTTTTCCTCTGAGTCTTTTTCTCTTGAGGCATGGACAACCAAAGCTGTTGACACAGGTAGAACTTGTTCAGTGATTGGGGGAGTTTGTTCAGAACTTGTTGTTTCTTGTACAGATGGCTGTTCCTCCTGAACACTTGCCATTTTATCATCATTCAGTTATTGCTCTCCCTGAGCTGGATCAGGGATTTAAAGTTGATCATTTACCATGGTAGATGCTCCCTCTAAACCTGAAGATTTGGGTCAGTGATATCTGGAACTGGGTTCGCCTTTTCCCATTTCTCCCCCCCAGCATTAGCTTTGTGAAAAACTGATGCTGAGTCAAGAAGGTGAACCATATCCTTCATCAAATTAATCAGCTCCCAAAGATTAACATCACCTTTGTCTATCTTTTCACCACAGTAGGACATACGATCTTTCACAATATCTATTTCTTTCTAAAGAGTTTTTCTGACTGACTTCCCTACTTTAGCTCGAATGGCAGTTAGGAGCTCCTTCTGAAGAGACGCAAACCGCTGAATCTCCAAAGTGTTTAGAGCATTAAGCTCTTTGTTCAGTGGCTTGCGGACTAGTTCAGGCACAGTAGACTGCAGGGTCTCCTGAATCCTCTTATCAAATTTAGGAATAGCCACCTGAATAGATTCTTCAATGATGTTTGTGAGAATGTTTTTGAGTGTGTCAGAGAGCAGCTCAGGCATTCGTTCTTCAAAAGCATCAGCAACCATTCTGGGAACCGACTCCGCCAGCTTGCTAGACACCTTCGTAGCAAGAGAGAACTCTAAATTGTCAACTTTGTTAGAGAGAGATGATATTTTAGCCCGAAGATAACCTAGGGGGTCTGATGGGTTGTCAGCGGATGCTTTGAGATCATCCAACTCATCTAGAATATTATCAGCAGTGGCCTCTTCACTCTGAATTAAAGTAACCTTAGTTTCAGTGTTCGCAGTCCCCTTTTCCTTTGAATGAGCCACCTCAAACCAAGATATTAACTCAACTTCATCATTAGGCATTGAGTGTAAATTAGACTCAGCTGTTTCTTCCACAAGTTCATCCATTTCATCGTACACTGGCCCCAAGAATGTGATCTGATCTTCATCATCAGTGAGAGGTGATTAGAACCTCTTAACTACTTTGATCTCAGACTTGATATCATAAGGGCTCTCATCAACATCCAATTCAGCATCAGCCCTACCAAACTCCTCAAGTGGAATATATCCCAACGATTCAAGCCCAGACTCCTTCACAAACTCCTCATCAATTGATTTTTGTACCTACATAAGATGGTTAGTTGAAAAAGGTGATTTTGTAATGAAGTGAATGATCGCCATTCGTTGCCCCTAAGAAGACTGGGTATGATTATCCAGTCCCCTCAAAAGTCTAAGACTTTTAGGACTCTTTTGATTGTGAGTTTGTAATAATGTGGAGGATTGCCATTCGCTATCCCTAAGAAGATTGGGTGTGATTATCCAGTCCCGTCAAAAGTCATTAGACTTTTAGGACTCTTTTGATTGGTTTCGAGACCCCTGAGTCTGAGTGAAGTTTAGTTCATACATGGGTCTACTTTCATGCACTCGATGTGTTTTTCCTAGCAAAGTCAATAGTTTTCAGGGTCAACTTTTAGGTGTTATGAACCCAACATATCATTCCCTGGTGCAGACTTAGAGTGTACAAAATATTTGGGAATTAATGTGATGACTTTGACTCTCTATTGGGTCGGGGATAGCCCTATTATTCACCACTCTCTCCTAGAGAAGTCTGAGAGTGGCTGCTTGCAGTGCCCCTTATATTTAAAAACTGTTACCTTTTTGGCATCAGTGGTCTCAGGCTGGTTTCCTCGCTCCTCTGCCAACTCGGAGGTTCATAGACTCTGGGTGATGTCAACGGTGACCACTGGTTCCTTAGCGGGCTAAGAACTAGTAGATTGTTATTTAAGAGGTGATTTCCTGACAATTTTTTAAGCCTCTGGTTTGGAGGAAGGTGGGATTCTCTTCCTCTTAGTCTTTTTGTGAGTTGGTGCTTTGGACTGAGTGATAGGCTACACAGTGGTCCTGGACAAGGACTTATCAGCGGTGTCATCAGTATTCACATCCTCAGAGGAATGGATCAAAGACTTGATGGGTTCCGGTGAAAGCTTAGCCACTTTACACATATGAGCCGTCAAAGGGACTTCATTCTCAAGTGTGGGTTTAAAAGAAGAGGCTGTGATGTGATGAGGTTTTAAAGTCTTGAGATTTTCATTTAAGTATGCGTCTCCCAGCAGATGTTCCATGATAAGAGACAAATATCTCGTGTAACATATATTTTATTTTCTTTCCTTCTTGTGAGTCACAAGGTGTAACTAGACAATCATATCAGAGAATAAAGTATATGCTATGTCAATATCCAGCCCCCAACACAAACAGTATGCAATAATTTGCTGATTGACATTTAGCTGATCATGAGATCCCTGCATGCCTCCCAGACTTTTTACAATGTACTGTATAAGAACCCTCCATTTCAGTGAAAAATATCTCATTTTCAATAGAGACGAATTGAAGAGGTCAGAGGATGAAAGTGAGGTATCATTCTTGTCAATCAGTCCTAGAGTTGCTAAACCGGCCCTCACTGTCTCATTTGAAGGTAACGAAACATAATTCTCACTACGCTTTAAATCGGTAACAGTTGAAAAAACATCGAGATCAAAGGATAGAGGTTTGTCAAAATTAGAGAGAGTGAAGGTGATTGTGTTCATTGTAGAGTCTGCCTCAGCTGTATACCAGAACTCCCGAAGGTAGTTTGAGTAGTAGGCTGATGGTTGTTTGGTTAAAGCAGCAGAAATACAACTATTTGATAAAAACTGAAGCATAGGATGGTATGAAATATTTTTGGATTCAAGTAAGGCAATCCCATTGTTAAAGTTAAAGGTACCATCTTCTACTTCAAAATGAACATTTGATGCGGGTGTGAGTTATTTTGGTTGTGATGAAGAAGATTATGAAGCCATTGACGTTTAAATGAAGCGAAAAAAAGGGTGTAAGAAGCCCGCCGCAACAGCCTCCCAAGCCCTTAACCCATCCAAGATAATGCATATCATATAGCGTCAACATTGTCCGTGCGCGACAGCGCCAGCCACATGAAGATTAATTACGGAATATTAGCTCATAGCCCCCTAGCCTTGAGAGACCACCCCACAGCAATCTAATTCAATGCCCCCCCCCCTAAAACACTTAATGAGCCCCACCCCCCACAGCTAAATGCGTAAACCCCAATTAACCAGAGACTGTAGTTACCCCCATGACCCCCCCCCAAAGGCCCCCTTGCCTCCTTCGTGAACTGTAACATCCTCCAATTTAATCGAAACAAGTAGGTAAGCCTTTAGAGTAAATCAGAATTAAATATTAAAGAATTATAGTCTTTGAACTTGAAGAGTTACAATATACAAGTTACCTTGAACAAACCTTTAATATTCAAGTCCAGGATCACTAAAAACCTTTATTCCTTATCAGGGACCATCATATATCAATATTGACAATACCCAACTCAGCACAATCTTGTCAAGGCTAGGGCTTAGCATGTGGTATATTGTAAAAATGTCATCTTAGATTAGCAATTTAAGTGGTTACAAAAATGAAGCTCCTTATCACCTTAAAAATGAAAGTCCCTGCTAAAGTGATACCCTGATGTTAATATGTTTAATGTCCTAAATGCAACATCCTAGGAGATTGTTTGATATGGAAAGACCTAGTTAAATTATCACAAAATACGGGCAACTGTCATAGAAAAAACATCATAGTCACCCCTCAACACTTTTGATCGACGACTTGAGCACGAACATCCTAGCAGCAGCAACATACTCAGCCTTGATGATGACATAACACTACTGTGCTTTGCTTCTTAGCAGTCCAAGACATACTACTTTCCACCAAGAGTATTGACAACTCCACTGAGGTTACTTTTCCTATCTGGTTGCAAATCCAACGAATCTGAATCAAGGTAATAGGCTTTAAGAATCAAAGCCTGAAGAATTCTTTTACAGCTACAAGGATGGATTCCAAAGGGATACTTGGGTACCTAGCACATAACATATGGAAAACAGGAATATCAAGTCTGCTAGCTGTACGAATACATTAGTTACCCAATCATGACACTTAACGAAATGTCTCATTAATAGAGACTCCTGATTCATCAGGGCCTAAATTGTTTGGGGGAAGCATAGGGCATTTCACTGAAGCACAATCAGCTAGATCATACTTTTTGAGTAAAATTTTAACATATTTTTCTTGACAAATAGAGATCTTTATAGAATATCTTATTTTATTGAAAGCTCCAAAAAATAGGTTAGTATCACACCATCATACTCGTTTCATACATCTTGGTCGATTAACCTTAACAAATCGTTTACTGAGTTTAGAACACTGGTTTTGACACCAAATATATATCATCTACAATAAATCAGGAACACTTATGACATCACTTCTTAGTTTTTTATAAGTAAAAAGAGTTGCAATAGAACATCTGATTTAAAACTTGAGTGCAAAGGATAAATTTAGAAGAGTGTATCATACCATGCTAAGCGGAGCTTGATTCAGACCATAAAGAAGTTAATCAAGGCTTTGCACATATGGATTTGGAAAATCCACGAACTCTCAAAACAAGGTGGTTGTTACAAATACCTTTCCCAGAGATCTTTCCATTTAGGAAAGTACTTTTTCACACATCCATTTGAAATACCATAAAACCCATCCAGCAGAACGTAAACAAGAAATAATCCAAATGGCAATCAAACCACAACCATGCAAAAGTTTCATCATAATCAATCCCTTCATGCTTATTGTATCCCTGAGCAACTAGCCTTGCTTTGTTCTTGACAACAACCCCATGTTCATCCATCTTATTCTTCTAGATCCATTTGGTTCCAGTAATGGTTTTACCATGAGGTATAGGAACTAGAGTCCACACTTTGTTTCTTTCAAATTGATTAGGCTTTCCTTTGCAATCCAATAATCCATCCAGTTTGTTTAGGCTCCGGTGCTAATGTTAATCATCTACCTTGCGGTATGCCTATGCTTAATGTGAGTAATGTTATGTTTTTGTATTTATCTTGTAGCTGAGTGTTATTTTTCCCAGACTCAATAAAGCTTTTTAAAGTTCAATCTCAAAGAGAACGTTAACATTAAAGACATTCATATGTGCTGATGCAACTTATGAGCCTTAGAATCTCTGAATGTCTGCTTCACGTAGTAATCTCAGCCTATGTTCACCAAGAGTAGACCACTCTATGTGCTTTTCTCCGGCTCTGATCATCTATCTGGTCGGACTAGAGGATTACTGAAACTTCAGATGATGGTGATAAGAATGAATGGTAGGTCTGGTTCAGCAAACTGATAGGATCAATGATGGATAAGGACCGAACCTCAACAATTCCAAGGTTTTTAACTGAATCAGATTCATCAAGTTCTATGAGACCAGGAATGAGATAGGTCATGCAGCTGTGAATTCAGGGATTACATTTGATATAATGATGGGTTTAGTGGGATGTGAAAGGATCATTGAAGTAATGGGAACCCAAGGTCAGCGAATGGGATCGGGAACGTGCTTTAGTGTTGTGAACGAGGAATTCATCACAGCAGGCACGATAAGGAAAAACACTAACATTCCCCCAGAGCAATATGAGATCACAAAGTATCCTTTAATATAAATGAATTCATCATTAAGGGAATGATCTTTTGTTCATTTGAAGTTGATTTCATCCCCCCTGTTGCAAGATTAGAAATTGCTTCATCATCTTCATTGAAGGTAACATGATAAGTTTCTTCCATTTCTTGTCTTCTGATGTTGAATACCCTGAATGATTTGGCTACTGGAGAATAGCCAAGAAAGAATCCGTCATCAGCTTTAGCATCAAATTTTCCCAGTTGGTCTCTGTGATTGTGAATGTGCATAAGACAACCAAACACATAAAAGTGGCTAATGTCAGGAGATCTTCCTCTAAACACATAATATGCAGTCTTCCTATGTCTCTTGACAATTATGGATCTGTTTTGGGTGTAGCATGCAGTGTTTATAGCCTCTCCCTAAAATTGTTTAGGAAGATTAACACTATTCAATATAGTCTTGGCTGCTTCAATCAGGGTTTTGTTTCTTCTTTCAGCTACACCATTTTGTTCAGGGGTACAAGGAGATGAGAAGTTTTGAGAAATTCCTTTTTCATCACAGAATTCTTCCAACTTGTGATTTCTGAACTTAGTTCCATTATCACTTCTCAACTTTTTTACCCTTACTTCATTAAGATTTTCCATTTTTCTGATAAAAGACATAATGCAATAAGCTGCATCACTCTTTTTCTTGAGGCAAAATACCCAAGTGTACCTTGAGTACTCATCTACAATAACCAGGGTATATTTGTTGTGGCTAATGGTTTGGGGTTTAACAGGTTTAAACAAATCCATATAAAGGAGATGTAAGCACTTGATGATGGAAAAAGATCTCTTGGTTTTGAATGATGCTCTGTGGTGCTTCCCTTTCTCACATGATGAACAAGTTTTGTCTTTTGAGAAGGTGAGAGATGGAAGACCAGCTACAAGATTTTGCCTTGCAAGTTTGTTAATGTTTTTGAAGTTGAGGTAGGATAATCTCGTATGCCAAAGCCAGTTAATACTGTTGGATGCTTTGGCAAAGAAAAAGGCATTTCTTTTTTCATTGTAGGATGACATGTCAATAACATAGACATCCCTTCTTCTTGGAGCAATTAGCATAACTTCATTGTTTTGGTTGAATATGGTTCCCTAAGTCTTTGTAAACAGAACTTTAAAGTTAGCATCACACAACTGGCTGATGCTGATCAAGTTGTGTTTCAAACCATTTACATATGCAACTCTGGTGAAAGTGATTCTATTGCAGTTCATTGAGCCATACCCCTCAATGCCATCTGAAGAGTTATCTCCAAATACCACTTTAGGACCTGACTTCTTTGAATATCTGTGTAGATATTGTTTAACCCTTGTCATGTGTCTAGAACAACCACTATCTGGATACCATACATATCTCTTTAAGTAATCCTGCACATACATTTGACCCAAATTAGTTTCTTTTGTGAACCCACTTTTCAGTGGGTTCAGCGGATTGCTTATTAGCAATCCTTGGTTTCCTGTTGTTGGAGGAAGGTTTCTTGGTACAGTCAGCGGTCTCATGAGCTATGCTACTACATATGTCACATCTGGGGTGGTGCTCACACTCATCAGAGTGATGGTCCTTGAAACCATAGTACTTGCAGTCTATGAAGGGCTTGGGAATCATAAGAGCCTTCCTAGAAGAGGAACCTTGAGAGGTCTGAGCTTTAAGCTTGGCAATGGTTTTCTTGACAACAGCTTGTTCAGGATGTTCCTTGGTCGTGTGGTTTGTAGAACCACATGTAGAACACTTGGGTTTCATATAACAGTCCTTTGAGAGGTGATTTCTAAACTTACAGTGTTTACAAGGTCCAAACCAGGTCTTTTGCTTGCCTTTGGCAGATTTAGAGCTTCCTGATTGAGAGACAGATGGGGAGGTGTCTAAAGGAATCTTGATTTGCTCTTTAAGACCTTTTACCTCTTCCATCAGAGTGAGAAGCAGTTTCTTAGTAGACGAGTCAGCTTTCTTGACAAAAGAAAGGCCAGGGACAGTGGATGTTGCAGGCTGAGCCTTTTTCTTCAGAACATTAACCGTTAGCCTTTTGTCAATGACCTTTTTAATCTAATTAGAGACAGTTGGCATCAAAGTTAAATCAGCAAGGGAAATTTCATTCTTTGATGAATCATTTGGCTCAGCCCCTAAAAGTTTAGGAAGAGGAGGCAAAGGTTCCTGAATGTCACACTCAGACTCAAAGTCAGAGGTGATTTCAGGAGCAATCTCAGATGAAGACTCAACGGCCTTGGAAAACAATACTTTCTTTGAGGAAATAGTGTCCTTTTTCTTCCCTCTTCCTCCTAAGGTACGAACAATGTTGCCAGGTACTTGCTCAGTGAGCAATTGGTCAAGCATGACTCTACTGGAGGTCCACTTCTTAATGACTTTCTTTAAGTCAGAGATTTCATATCTCTGAGATTCATTTTCCAGGTTTAACCTGGTGATCTCATTTTGGAGAGAGCTGTTTAGGGCCTTGATGTTTTTAAGGTTTGTCAGTTCAGATTTACATGAGGACACCTCTGGATTAAGAGAGTTGAACTTGCTGAGCAAGTTTTTCCTCTGGTCTTCCACATAATGGAGATCAACATGGGTATAGTCTAGAACATGTTTTCTTTCATCATCATCTATTATTGAAAGAAGTCTATGTACCTTTTTCATGGTGATTTCAACCCACTGACCTGATCTGGCATCACCCTTTCCAATAGCTGGCTCATCCTCAATGATAGCCATGAATGCCTTGACCTTGGTAACTCTTTCATCCTCAGAGGAAACTGATTCCTTATCCTAGTCAAATGACTTAACCAACCCCTTTTCACTTTTACCCTTAGACGTAACATCAATATGTTTGGTTAGAATAGCTATTTCAGCTTTCAGCCCTTTGTATTTCCCTTTGTAGTCCTTTTAATGACTATCAACATTTTGAGTTTGTTGAGGTGTTGAGTTTGAGTGAAACTTAGGTTTGCTGTATGTTTTGTTTAAAGAAGGATATGAAGGTATGGAAGTTTTGGTTGACGGTCAGTCTTTTTGAAAGTGAGCTAGTTTATCACAGGTAAAATATGTTTCTTTGGTTTTGTCGATCGGTTTCTTAGCTGACCCTACTCTTCCAGACCTCTTGTAGAATCTATTATGATTGGCAAGCAGTGCTCTATCATGAAACTCAACGTATACGTCATATAAAAATTCACTGCTAATCCTTGTATCTTCTTCAATGTCAGAGTCACTGTCCTGAGATTGAGTGTTAGAAATTAAAGCTTTTGAGCTAGAGGCCGTAATGGTAAACCTCTAAGTTTTAAACTTATAGATTTGATCAATCAGACCTTCCTCATAGTTATACTTTCCATACAGAGTAGCCAGGCTATCATTTTTTATAGAGTTATTGGCCCTCTGAGTTTGATTCATACTTAGCCATTTTCTTGGTAAGCTGTTAACAAACATGGCATTTACCTCAGCTTGAGATATAGAGACTCCATTATTTTCAGGGTCATTTAACAAGCATTTTAGCCTAGTGAATGTACCATTTACCTTTTCGCCTTCAAGTGCTTTAAAGACGTTGAATTTGAGTATTAATGCTGCAATCTTAGTGTCTCTAGTGTCAGATGGTCCCTCATGATCTAAAATTAGGTCGGTTCATATGGCTTTGTAGTGGTACATTTAATGAGAGACTTCATTACATCATTTGGCAAACAAGTGATAAGAATGCTCTTTAGTCTCTTACATTGGTTAGAAAGACGTATTTCAGCATGTGACCATTGTTTCTGAGGTTTGGGTAAAAGATTTGTAGAGGTGGACAATGATGACAAAGGTATAAAAGGTCCATATTCTATTATTTCCAATAGATAAGGTTCAATACCATCAAGGTAAACCAGGAACCTGTCTTTCCAACTCGAGAATTCCTCTTTATCAAACTCAGGAACATTTGTGACGTGTGAACCTCCTCTAGTATCAAGAAGTTGAGGGAGATTCTCATCAACAACATTTTAAGCAACATTATTTGTAGTTGTGTTGTTGATGGTGCCAGTAGGCATGGTGTCAACTCTATTTGGACTACTAGTATTACCAGTATCTGCTCCTAAAGGTGGTGAGATAGGTGGTACGGTTCCAGACATGATTGGATCTTGATTTGTTTTAAAACAAAGAATAGTTTATGAATTGTTTTATAAATCAAACTGCTCAGATACCAATTGAAAATCCCAAATAACACGTCTATATGGAACTATATCACTTATCAATAATAAATAACACAAGTCTTTTCAATCGTGTAATGCTTTATTGATATAATCAAAGTATTACAATGTGCTATGGATCGCACAAGTTGAATGACAATGTAGGATCATGCTTTGAACAAGTAAACTCGACTTAGTATCGAGTTTACAAGTGAACTTGTTTAGAACCTCTGATAGGATCAGCGGTTGATTATGTAAGTTTGACAAATGAGTAAATGCCTATAATAATGACAACAATAAAAGCGATAACATTTACTCCTTACAACATTCTTTATTTATAGTGATACGAGGTTGAATCCTTAGTGGGGGTATTTGGGACGTGTCAAGAATCCTATGGTGGAAGTACAACATATTTAATGCACGTCCATTCTTGAAAACATCCTGCCCATACTTTTGTGAACAGTTCTGCCAACTATTCTCTACTAAAGCTCACTCAGAGAAGCTAAGTCAAACACCATATTGTCCCGCTATAATGCTTTATTGACTTATCCCGCATAAACCTCACTCAGAGAAGCTAAGTTTAACTTGTTCTTCTTCAAAGGGTAATAGGATAGTCAAAGTATTGCCACTTCTAACTCTCCTTAGAACCACATCGTATTCCTTCTACATACCAGCTGATATCCATCCTAGCTAACGAGTAATGTATTCAAGTAATCTTTGACTTCCTTGACGATGTCTTTAACTTGAATACGTCTGAGGTTGCTCGCTGAGACTTGACACCCAATGAGTCCTTCAATACCCGCTGATGCCTATCAGCGAGTCATTTAATACTTATCTTAATTTCTGTTTAAATCTATTCACTGATCATTGGGCTCTGAATTGACCCAACACATACCTTTGGAGGGTTGAATTGATATCTATTTCTTCTTTATAATTAAATGCTTCGTCAAGTCCAAGTTGTTCTTTAAGAATTTTCACCTACCTAAACGTATATAAAAGTGTTTTTATCGTGCAAAGATATTTTAAAACTCAAATATTATCCTTAAATGATACCTTTTCTGAGCTTCCAGCATAACCAACAACATAACACCCATAACTTTTAGCATATTAACTCACTAAATTCCTTACTGACCCACAAGCTTTAGAGACAAAGACCTTTTCACCTTTCTTATAATGATATATTTTAAAGAATCCACAATAGGTTGTAAGTCCACTAAGACCTGCATTTCACAAAGAAGGGCTCATATAAATTCTTAGAAGTATTTAGTTTTATGGAACCACAAAATTATTTGAAAATGACAGAAAACATAAAATTAAAAATATACAGCTTTAAGAAAATCAATTGGACTAATATGAGAGCTCGATTTCGTCATCTTATAAAATTGAGCCTTATGAATAAAAGTCGAAATTCAAATCACTTTTGGTTAATATATGATTCATATTAACTTTTATAAAAGAAAAAAATACTCATGGCTTTAAGAGCTTTTTTCTTCTTCTAACTTTTAGACATAAACTAAGTTTGGGAGCCCGCGCTTCACCGCGGGGGCATTTGATTTTTTTGTTATGTTTTACAGAAGTCCATGTTACATTTTTCAGATTTCTCAATTCAGAAGATACATGTCGAGTTACAACATAATAACAACCTGAGACCATCAGTGTAATGTTACCCACTTCTTTTTCCAAAAGTACGAAATAAGGCTATTAGGATTAAATGTTTGCAACGTTGCAGCACAGACAACAAAAGACCAAAAAACCGCTTCAATCAGAAAATGATGCCACCTAAAATGCCTGTACAGCCGACACCGATACTCATGACTTGTCATCCGTATAAACTGCATATAGCGTAAGTTACGTACCATGCCCTGCCCTCTATTTACGTATGGTCACTCGCTGCACAAAATGATAGATTGCCTTTTAGAACAATTATGCAGGTAACATTCATCGGTTATTGTCATTTAAATGCATGGTTTCAATAGAAACTCTTTGTGAAGCAAAGGGCAACAACGTAGATAAATAAGCTAACAGTGAATGCCTATAACTTAGATCAGGAAGACAATCATTCATCTGACGTTTTCCATATACATGTCATTACTAATAGGTTATTTAGTTGGCTTATATGTCCGGTCAAATTTTACCTAATTCTTTTGGTCTTGGAATTACCCTATTATGGTCTCGTGTTACCATAAGACAATAAGATTGCATTTGGTATGTGTGTGTACTACACACAGGTGCAATAATTTATAGCTAAGAACTCTTGCTAAACACGACTAGCTTTTAAATCCTTTTAATTTTGACTCAAAGAACAATTAAAAGAACATGTAAATTATTTGGTATAGATGTGATATGTACACATATACCTGCACTTGCAGCTATGGTCGCGTAGTATTATCTGTGTAGTACACTACCGTCTTTTCTAAAGCTGAAAAGCTCTACCTAGAAGTCAATGCCTTCATTGAGACATCTTCTGATCTCTGAAACACAAACATGGTCCACCGAGGGATTCTGTCTTTGGGCTCGAGGGTCTCTGTACCGCAAGAAGCGGCTGCAAAAACACAATTCAAAAATTAATTACGCGGTCCACATATATTAGGAATTCAACTATCATACTACAGAAAGTAATGCCGGTAAAGATAAAAAAAATTACATATAGTAACACTGCATTGTATGCAATAATGTAAACGATGAAGGCCTATAATAACATTGTTTATTCCATATCAACCCAATTGCAATAAAGACTCTTTTGTTCTAGTTGGAATCACTAAAGTTGGCAGTTAGTACTTTTCAATCCAAGTCAAATAATCTGATGTGTGCAATATTGCCTTGTAGATAATTCATTTTATGTTTAACAAACACAACAACCTGAAAATGTTTCTGCGTATCAAAAAAAGAAAAAAAGACGTGCTAACGTAAATTCTCAACAACAATCTTGATTTTCAGCAACAAATAAGAGCACTATCTGAATCTCATGTACTAATTTGATGGACCTTTATATGCAGTGGTCAAAGAGCTCTTGAATTAGAGATAAATTTTGACACCATATATTTAGTTAGCTAGTATTTAAATAAGCTTTTCGTACAACAATTAAAACTGTTGCAAGACTTTATCGTAAAACATATTAATGAACATGTTTAGAGTAAAAATACATACTTTACCAACAAAGTGGGGAAAACAAAATAAAGGATGTGTTTGTTCTAGCTTATCAGATGAGCTTATAAGCTTATGAGTTGAAATAAGCTAGAAACTCCAATTTAAAGCTTATTTTTTGGGCTTAAATAGAAATAATCAAACTGCCATAACCTATTTTTTAATCCAAACACAAATACAAACAACTTAAAGCACAATCCTGTAGAATCATGGAATCACTTAACAATAACCAAGATGAAAGAAAGAGTAGAGAGAGAAAGTTGGGTTGTAACACTTAGTAAGAGAAAGAAAGAACTTGTATTATGTGTGAATAACCAAATGAACAACCAACCCTCTCCAAGGCATGAAGAGGGCTATTTATACCCTACTAAGGCTGGTCACCTTAAGGTTGACTTAGGTTGACCCAGTTAGCTTGGTAAGTTTCCAAATATTACGCTACGAGCTATACTATTACAACTTTGGAAGTGACCGAGTCTTTTCTCGATTCCTAAAAATCTCTCCCTAAGGGAGGTCACTCCAATTTACAAACACTTAAGCTCTACATTCTCTGAATTTCTTCAATCTTTAGCTCGTAGTCTTTTTATCTTGATCTTTATCTTGTGAATCTTGATGTAGCAATCTTTAGACTTTTAGGCTTTAGCTTGTATCTTTGACTTGACTTGTATGTGATCTTTGAGCTTCTTGAGATCATCAACCAAGCATAATCTCTTTTCGCCACCTTGTAATCTTTGCCATCTTGTGATCTTGTGACTTCTAGATTGACATGCTCATACTTTTCTTGATGTTGAAAGCGTGTGTAACCATCTTTCTTGAAATTCTTTAACTTTAACACTTTGTCACTTTATGAAGGACGTGTGGTATCACTTTAATACTTCGTCACTTCAAGAAAGACGTATGGTATCAGAGTAACGGAAGTCTTGAAACATGTACTTGAGCTTTGATGATGTCTTTACATATGTTGGTCGAGTATGAGCATGTGGTATTGACTTCAACTTGTCACCAAGTAACTGCTACCACCGTTAGGAAATCTGCATAAAAGGGTTAGTGATAAACAACACATATGGACGGAAGTGGCTTTGTCACTTCGTCGAATACGGTTGTAACAACCACGGTTCCCCGTTATTAAGTATAAATACTGCCTGCGATCAAGTAGAAATCTAAACAATCTCATTGATAGGGTTTCGCAGCTGCACTAGCCGTTCTTATTACTGGAGCATCTCAAAGCAGACAACACGGTAAGAGTGAACCGGTAAGTTACTATCTTCCCGATTAAGCCGTCAATTCATGTTCAGCTTTTCTATGTCCAGATACCCTTGTGAGGCTTCCCATGGACATAAGATTGAAAATTGATTTAGAAAATCAGTCGGTGTGTCAAGATGCAAACAGTTTTTATGACACACCAATAGTTTTAACTTTTTCAAAATCATAAGCTAGACCGAATCGATTCCTAGTATCACAAGTTTGATCCATATATGATCTCACAATTCACCTACCAAGAGCTTGTTTGATGTTAGCTCAAGCAGGATTTCCATCTTCACTGTGGATACTTATGTATCACTCAGATGTTCTGGTAAAATCACAACGATAATGCGTAGGACTCTTTATATATATTTCTTGTTTTCACATTATGTGAATTAGCAAGCATATTTTGGATAAGTTTCCTAATGAGATTTATGGATGATCTCTTATATGGCTCTAGACTCGATAGTGCACATTTGATTTTAGTAATCAGAGGCTGGAGCGAACTGCCACCTTTTCAGTACCAACTAACTTGGGGTGAGAAAGTCGATAGAAATGCATGTAATCACTCTGAGAAATGAAACAAGAGTCTATTGAGAGACCTTAAGTAGCTGGGAAGGGTTGTGCATTGTATCACTAGGTCCATGATGACTATCTTCAATACCAAACAACAGCTTAGGTGTTGCTGATAGCATATGTATTGACCTGGTTTCTGCCTATGTGTAAGGAGGGCTTCTTTCTTTTTACCCTTTATCTTAACTTTTATTTTTCATTCTTCAACCCTTTAGTGCTTACAAAGACTTCATGACTAGTATCTTGTTGGGTTTTTTTCCAATACTAGCTCCATTTTAGTCAGCACTATTCCCTTATTCTTACTTTTACTCCTTTTTTATATCATACCTATGGACTTCTACACTAACTAGTAGAATGTCCCTAGGTAGATCCCTCCGGTTCTGGCTGAATCGTGGGAACGAATACCTAATCCTAACCACCTTATAACTCTAAGTAATTACAAACATGGTCGGTCTTTAGGTATTATTCTCAGCCTTAAAACCATTTGAAATTGCCCCCCCTCAACATGTGCATTGATATACAAAAATGTTTAGCACATGAAGGGTGAAACTTGAACTTGAGTCCTTAAAATCACATCTTTAGCCATATATTTTAATCACATTTTCTCCCCTTATCGAAAATGTCAAATCCCTTGATATTTTGGATATCAATTGATTCAAATATTAATAGTTTCAAGGAAAAAATGTCTAATTATTAACAAGCCGTATTAGGAACATATTAAATGCTCCCCCTCAATTTATGAGGATATTATATATATAGTGTTGAGTACGTTAATTTGAAAGATTTTGAATTTATTGAAAAATTCTAGAAAATTCGTACTCAAACACTATTTATATTGCCTATTATTATAAGTCTATACTACATATTCACAATATTCACAAGATAAGATTTTGAGATTGGACCTGATGATTAAACGGTACGTGTCATTAGTTTTTAGTCCATCTCGAGTTCCCTTGCACCGACCAACCGCTCTAGATTTCTAATGATTTCCCTTTCTCGCAGCTGCTTATCAATCAACTCAATCATAAAACTTGACCTCCTTCGATCAACAGCCGTCCACTTTCTCTTTGGCATCTCCTTGTTGTAATCCAGAAAAAATATTAGTACTCAATGATGAATCTCATCACGAACAGACTTGAGTGTGCCATCTGAGAACTTGTACAACTCATCAGCTCATAATACCCTTTTCGTATGTTCAGATCTTCATAGACAATTCCTAGTGGATCGTATGATGGAGTGTAAGGTTATTTGAATTCAATCCTTGGAAAGGTCTTCTGAGGTTTGGTGATATTAAGCTTTTTTTGGTAACTCTCTACACCAAGCTGTAAATCTTCAACACGTCTCTTGAGGATTAGGCTTCTTGTGAACATACGAAGAGCTACAATAAAGTTAACAATATCACTCCCATCGAGGTGGAATAGCTTGTGTTGAACAGCAAGAAGAAGCATATCTTCAATGTCGTTCAGGTGTAGATCAACAAAGTCACCTTCTTTAAACTTATGAAGCTGTTGATAAGATCTTTTCACCACAATCTCTTCTAAGTGATCATATCCGTTCAATTTCTTTACACTAACACTCTTCACACCAAGAATCACCTTATTAGAATACACATTATGTTTGGAGAATTTGTTTACCTGAGATCGGTACCACAGTTTACGTCTTTCACCCTAATGCTTGGTTCCCATTAACGCATCTTTGTCATACGCATGCTTGATGGTACTCCAAAGTGTAGGGACCATGTCTTCAATTCCTTTGATCTCATACCGAGCAACCTTTGTCTTTGTAATGGATGTGGTGTATGTTACATCTGGATCAGAAGTCTTCAAATACTCCAAATCATTGTTGAAGAAGTAATCAACAACAACGGTTTGATGACCTGGGGGACCGTATAACGGAAGAGGCTTGGACAGATTAAACGGGTAACGATCTCCTTCTGGATTGTTCCAATCAAGCTTGTCTGTAAAAGCATTGAAGCATGCCTTTTAACAGATTAAAGGCAGGTCCTAACAAGATATCTTGAGTGAGATTATCTATCTTGAGTCCATTCAACACGTACTTGGAGAAGTCGATAGGAGTTTCCATGAGGTCGTTAAATGTGAGAGGATATTTTGAATCAGAGACCATTTGATTAAACCAAGGCTGTTCTGGTTGATCAAGTACAACCTGACGCTTGTTTCATTCAGGATCAGGAGTAGGAGGCCTTGGAGGTTGCTTGAACCATTATGGATTTTGAGTCTTAGGAGTCTTTGGTTCAGAAGTAGCTTGTGGTTGATCATCATTACGAACCACATCATTACCAGCATCATCCATAATCACCTCAGCATTAGGTTCTTCAACTGGTTCCTTTGCCAAAGCAGACTTACCAGTTTTAGAGCCTTTGTATGGAGCTTTACCTTTGGGGGTTTCCTTGGTGGTGGATGGCTTCTTTGTAGACTCAAACTCTTTAGTTCTTCTCCTTTTGGTCTTCTTACCCTGGTTTGGTCCAGCTAGAGGGTCTTCATCATCATCGTCTTCATCATCATCGTGCTTTCTCTTGTGGTATTTAACTATGTTAGTGGCTCCCTTATCCATTATGTTTTTGTCTTCAATCAATGATTCCATTAGTGCATGGTATAATCGATGATTGGCAGGATTTCTGTTGAAAGACTTGTTTGCATGCATGGATTGGTAGAGAGCGCTTTTTAGATTATACTCTTCAAGAGCTGCCTTGTCAGTAGACTTGACAGTAAACTTCGGCATCTGTTGCTTCTCAGCTTGTTCCTTTTTAATCTTGAGAATATCTGAAGGGTTTTTCTCATATTCTTGTTCAGTTGTTAGTGTTGGTTTCTTGGTTAACTCAGGAAGATGCTGCAGAGAATATTTATAAATGAGATCTATCGTGTGTTTTTGTAGTTTTTTGAAATACATCTCCGACTTTGGTATCAAGATAACTATGAACAACTGTTGGAACATAGGACTGGAGAACAGCAAGAGCTTCAGAAGAGTGATCAACAGTTTTAAGCTTAGAAACATCTTTTTCCAATTTTGCAACTCTTAATTCAACGGCAGTGAGTGCATTGGATTCAAGAATAGCAGTGGTGACGGTTGGAGCATCGGTTAGTCGTGTAGGGATTAGTGTTGTTGTTTGTTGTACAAATGAGATGATAGGTATCACTTGAGATGAGAAAACAGCAGTGGAAACTAGAGTTTCAGTGACGATTTCAGGTATAGGTGGAAGTACAGTTGTCTTTGGAATCACTGATACTAGAACCTTTTGTACAGATGGAGACTGTGTCTAAGGAGTTTCTTGTTGGATTGGAATATCCATCAAAGAACTAACATCTGTATCTGTAGAATCCTTAACAGTACTAACTAAGGAAGAATCAGAAGAAAGTTTAAGGAATTGATCACCAAAACCTGAAGATACAGATAAGCTTGAGCTTTCTAGAGGGAGTTCAGTCTTCTTGGTATCATCCTTTGCTTATAAATTTTTTTCAGCTTCTTCCTTTGCCGCTGTTACCTTGTTATTTCACACACAAACACACAAAAATCAAAGACAAGAAAGAGAGAAAGAGACGAAATGAGATAGAGAGAAAAAGAAAAAGGGTTACTTGCATAAAAGAGAAAAAATGAAGCAACAAGAAAACAAGCAACACCCTCTCCACATGAGGAGAGGGCTTTATATAGTATGTTACATGGGTTAGCCTTGGGTTTAAGTGGGCTTCCAAGGCCGGGCTTGATCTCTAATGGGCTTAAAGCCCGTAACTAGGCCCAATTAGCTTAAATGAATTCCCAGAAACTACATTTTCCTATACAAGGCTCGGGAATATATGATGACCATCACTTTACATAAGAACGTGGCTAACAATCTCCCCCTAAGGGGTGGTCATCGATTTGAGGATCACTTGGAGCCTTGTGTTCTTGGGAATTCTCTTGACATTCTTTTTGTAGGCTTGTGATCTTGGATCTTGATCTTTGACTTGATATCTTTTAATGAAATCTTGATATCTTGGTCTTTAGCCTTGAAGTTATCTTGACTCTTAAGATCTTTAAATCCTTATCCTTGAATCTTTTCGCCTCCTTGCGATCTTGTGTCGTCACCCTCATGCTCAAGATCTTGAAAGCTTGCTAGCAATCTCCCTCAACATTTTCTTTGACATGATTACTTGTACCACATAACGGATGAAGTAGTACTTGATCCACTTGTAAGATGCATCTTTGTTATTGCTTGGTAATCTTGTAGATAATGTTCCATTAAGGAAGTGCTTATGCATCAGAGATAGCGGAAGACATTTACGTTTGTACTTGAGCTTTCATCATGTATTTATCTTTGTCGATTGAGCATGAGGTCTTGAATCTTGACTCAGCTGGAATGAGGTTGTAACGCCGTCACTTATACCTGAAAAATAATGTTAGTGATAAACAACAGGTATAGACGAATATGGCTTTGTCATTCATCTTAAGTTCGGTTGCGTTAACCTCCGGTTCTGTAAGGCCCTTTTTACAGTATAAGATACTGTACCTGTGATCAGGTAGGTTCAATTTAGAAGAACCACCTTGATAGGGTTTCCAGCTCAAAGTTTTAGATCCTCTAATGCAATTGCATTAGATTCACCATACTTGCTTGTTCTCATTACTGGAGCATCTCAAAGCAGACAACACGGTAAGAGTGAATCAACTAGTTACTTTCTAACTGATTGAGTCGTCAATTCATATACTAGACCAAAGTAGATATCCAGTTGACACAAGCTTGATGTTGACTCTGGAAGGATTTCCATTCATCATTGTGATTACTAAAGAGTATCACTCTGAATGTTCTGGAAATTATCACAGGATAATGCGTAGGACTCTTGTAACAGCTTGTGAACTTAATGGTGTTCAACAAGTGTTTATCGTGGAATGTGTCCTAACGAGATTTATTTTATGGATCTCTTAGCTCTAGACTCTATAAGTGCTCTTTTGATATTTGGTGATCGGAGGCTGGAGCGGACTGCCACCTTTTCAATATCAATGATCTCGGAATGAGAAAGCCGATAGAAATGTGTTGATCTCCGTGAGAAGTGAAACAAACTTTCTATTAGCGAAAGTCTGAGTAGTGGCTAGGGATGGTTTTGCCTTGCTCATGGGTCCATGATGACTTGTCTTCAATATCAAGAATCATCTTTGTGATATACCGATTAGATTATGCCTTGCCCGGGGGCATTTATTGGGCCCTAAAGTTGTATGAAGGGCTTCTTTCTTTTTACCCTTTATCCTTACAATTCTTTTTAATTCTTCAACCCCTTTAATGTTAAACCAATGCGTCCTCATTATCACCTTGTTAGGATTGTTCCGGTGATAACTCATGCCTTGGATAACATTTTTCCCAATCTCACATTACTCCTTTTTTCAATCAACCCTAAGGACTTCTATTCTATCTAATGGAGTGTCCCTGGGTAGACCCCTCCAGTTCTGGCTGGATCATGGAACAAAAATTCATAACCTTAACCACCAAATAACACTGTAGTTGGTCAATCTTTGGTATATCCATAGTAGCCATAAAACCATTGAAAAATCAATCAACGTGTTCGAGAAATCATTTATTACACATTGAGTGTTTTCTATATCACCAAAAAGCTCCCCCTACACATATGCATCATATTATGAAAGTGTTTTGCACATGCGAGGTTTGGGAACGCACTTATTATCAAAAGATCTTATCCGTCATTAAGCCATATTGATCACATTTTAATCACTATTCTCCCCCTCAAAAATTGCATATGTGGTGACAATTTTTGAATTACTAAGTGAATTAAAATACAAGTTAATGTACGTTGATCCACTTTTAGACTCAACAAACCATGGGAGAATAGATACGCATGCCATAGGAACGAATGTCAAACTTTATACTCCCCCTCAATAAAAGATTAGAGTGAAAACTTGGAGTGGGAGTTTGTTGAGCACACAATTTTGAAAGATTTTGAAAATTTTCTTTTTGAAAACTATCTTGAAAAATTGTGCTCAACAGGAAAATGATTTTAGATTTATCATTTTTATTATCATTTCCTTAGTGGTTCTCTTGAGCATTCAAAACTTTGAATGTTTATATGACTGTGCTCAAGACCGAGAAGATGTGAACTTCCCGTTGTTTAGGAATAATGTGCATAAATGAACATTTTCCTTTCTTTGAGGTCCGAGTCCTAAGCTGACATTTACTTAGAAGTCGTATAGAAAAAGTGAAAGGACATGTTTTGAAATTATTTGAAACTCTCGCTCGAACTTCATTTATTCACCCGTGTTAATATTAAACAACATTTCTATGTGCGCAAATGTTATCGATTGTCGAGAGACATGTCGGAGAAGAATATTTTTGGTATTTTTGAAATTTTTTGATTTTGTATTTTGCTTTTATGGTTTTTATATTTTTATATTTTGTTTTTCTTATAAATATATACAAAGAAATTACTGTGATTTTGCAAGACGTTCAAGCTCCTGTGGAGACAGACTGCGCATACTAAGGCGACGAACCAAATAATTAAACCTTTCAGGTGGAAGGGCTTGGGTGAACATGTTGGCCAGTTGGTAATCCATCTTGACAAAATACAGTTCAATCATACCCTTTTCTACATGCTCCTTGATGAAATGGTAGCGAACAACGATGTGTTTTGTTCTTGAGTGTTGGACCAGGTTGCAGGATATGGCTATGGCTGATTTCGAATCACAATAGATAGGAATCTTGTTGAACTGAAAGCCATAATCCGTTAACTGTGTCCGCATCCAAAGGACTTGGGCACAACAAGCGGATAGAGACACATATTCTACTTCTGCGGTTGACAGCGTCGTACAGTCTTGTTTCTTCGAGGACCAGCTAACCAGCTTTTTGCCTAATAATTGAGCTCCACCAGAAGTACTCTTGAAGGTGTCTTTACATCCCGCATAATCAGCATCTGAAATCTGGTTAGTTCAAAACCAGAATCCTTCGTATACCAGAGACCCATATTAACGGTTCCCCGGAGATAACAAAAGATCCTTTTAACCTCCTTGAGGAGCTTCTCAGTTGGCTTAGTCTGGTACCGAGCACATAAACAAGTAGCATGCACAATGTTCGGTCTACTTGACGTAAGGTACATTAATGCACCAATCATGCTATGATATTTCATTGCATCGACTGGAGTCCCATTATGGTGAAGGTCAAGCTTGTCTTTGATCTCCATTGGAGTTCCAACGGGATCACAAGTTTCCATTCCAAATTTCTTAAGGATTTCTAACACGTACTTGGACTGGTTTATGAAGATGCCACAGGGGGGATTGGTTAACTTGTAAACCAAGGAAAAACGTCATTTCCCCCATCATCGACATTTCGAAGCGGCTTTTCATGAGGTCAGAAAATAGTTGGGCATATCTAGGGTGTGAAGAACCAAAGATAATATCATCTACATAGACCTGTACCACTAAGATGTCATCATCGAAGCGTCTTATAAACAGCGTTGGATCGATAGTGCCTTTGAAGAAGCGATTCTATAGGAAAAACTATGACAATTCATCGTACCAAGCCCTTGGTGCTTGCTTTAGCCCATATAATGCCTTCTTTAGCTTGTAGATATGGCTTGGATGATCAGCATCGATGAAACCTTCAGGTTGACACACGTACACGTCTTCTTTCAATGTACCATGCAAAAATGCAGTTTTCACGTCCATTTGAAACACAGTGAACGATTTGTGTGCAGCATATGCCAAAAATATCCTGATAGCTTCCATTCTAGCAACTGGAGCGAAGGATTCTTCGAAATCTATTCCTTCCTCTTGGCGGTACCCTCTCATAATTAGACGAGACTTGTTTCAGAGAACCGTGTTCTCTTCATCATGCTTGTTTTTGAATAACCATTTCAAAGTAAGAGGTTTTAGGTTATCCGGTGCAGGAACTAACACCCACACATCAAGCCTTTTGAATTGGAGAAGCTCTTCTTGCATCGATTCAATCCATGCTTGGTCGGTCATAGCCTCTTTGACATTTTTCGATTCCATAGTGCTTACAGTTAATGCATACATGCACATGTCACCATCGGTTCGGAGTTGATTTCTTATCAAAACTGGTCGTGAGGGTTCTCCTATCACTTATTCTAGAGGGTGATCCTTAGTACATTGATATTCATGAGGGTATGGTTGATAAAACGTGTGCATGTTCGATGGATCCACATACTGTGAAGATGATGATGCTGCAACACTTGTGGATGGAGTAGCAAAAGGATTTACAAACTAATTTCCATCGACCATAGCATTCGGAACATTATCAGCAACATTTTTGGGTTGGAGTAGAACTTCATTATCTTGTTGCTGAACATGTTGTTGTTGTGTTTCAAGCTCGTCAACATCCAGTGAAGTGTTTGGAATATTTGCAGCTTGAGAGGATGAATTTGTTGGAGTCGGTGCAGTGACTGCTATTGATGTAGATGCCGTTGGAGTCTGAAGAACTTGAGGTGCTTGAGCAGCATGAACAGTTCTTGGAGCAGCTAACGGTTGACCACCAATATGATCATCATACATAGCTTCGAACAGTAAATCCAATTCACCTTCAGTTGGTTGCTGAGTTGTTATCGTTGATGGAGCATAAGTAAGATCAAGTCCTGAACTAATTTGTCCAGAAGTCATTCCTTAAAGCCCGGGTTTTGAACTGCTTTGTTCAAAAGCCATTGCTGAAAGATTAGATAACAGCAATTGGATAGATAGAAGTATGTTGTTTCCTTAGTCTTGATAACCTGCCAAGAAAAGAAGTAGAATTCCGAAACCCTTTGCTTGAAGGTTCCGAGGGATTAGAAGTACTTGCATTGTCACACACAGATATGTCAGATTGACCATCAGATTCACTAGATTCAATTATTTTTCCTTTAAGGTTAAAGATTCTTCCAGTTGGTGACCACCTAAGGCAAGATCTAGGTGAACTAGGCTTAGATGAAACAAGACTTCCTTTGGGCCCTATCTCCTTTGATTTCTTGACATTTGCCTTATGTTTCTTTTGATTTTCACGTTTTAAAACATTAGCACTTTGGTTATCAGCACGAGAATTCATGTTATTCACATAATTAAGCATACATACATCATGATTAGCAGTAACTAAACATTGCTTACACATAACACAAACAATTTTGGATTTAGCATTTCGAATGGCAAGCGTAATGTTATTACATTTAGACGACATGTGCTTTTGATTCTTAGGAATTTAGGAATTCCTATGGTTTTCTTCTATTTTCTCGTTGTTATTCGAGAGGCAACTACTCTTCGACTTAGATTGAACCCTATCAGTATTAGAATTGCTCCTAGGATGTGGTCTTCTAGTCTTAGCAGTGTTGTTTACTTTGGTAGGAGAAAAACCGTTTGAGTCAGAATTAGCTTGTTGCTTATGAATAACATTTGGTTGTGAAACAGTGATTGGTTTTATCCTAACGCTTGTTTTAACGGGTTTGTTAGGAACAACATTATCTACCCTAGAGGTCTTAGAAGGATTAGGCCTAAAGATTCTAGGGGCAATCACATTAACAGTTTGCACAACTTTTGATTCTCGTGTGGAAGGTGCCGAGTTTGAAGTGACTGGTTTAGACAAAGCATTCTTCTTATCAACTTTGGGGAGAACCGAGGATTTTGGAAAGGGAGTGACAGAATAGAGTTTTGATCCAGAAGAAGAAGATGAAGGTGGTTTCCCCAAGATTGATTGCTTTGTAAACAAAGTATTCGTACTTGTACCTTTGGTGGTGTCCTTTCGTTCAGAAACCTTATCGAATAACTGGGCTCTTAGCTTAGCATTTTCATAAATCGTGTTATGTAATTGTTTTTGCAAGGAGTCAATTATTGATTTGGTCTGAGCTTGTGTCACTTTGATAGAATTAAACAGGTTCTTGTATGTTGTCTTAAGATGTTCATTTTCTTTTGCATAATTCCAAACCTGAAATTCTAGTGACATGTTTTCATCTTCAAGTTTCTGAGACACCGAATCAAGGGTATTTGATGCACATTGAGTATCACTACTCTTACCCTTGAGATCTCCCAACTAAGCTTGCAACCGTTTGATCTTTTGTTGCATGTCATTATAAGCTTTATCATACGAAATCTTGTCATATTTGCATTCTTCACAGTTTGTGTACCAATTATTCCAAAGAACAGAGTATTCTTTTTCTTTTTTAATAATGTAATTTTCAAGTTTTTATTTCGTACGATCAAGCTCAGTTTGGAGATCAATATACTACACTTCTTGAGAAAGCATATTGAATATATCATTTTTGTAGCAATTGTCATAATGGTGTACCTCAGCTGATCCGTCTGAATCATAGACGGGAGCATTGTCAGACTGAGTTCCAGATGTGGATGCTTGCTGCAATGTATCATCTGAAGTGCAGTTCACTGTTACTCTCTTAGTCTTATCATAAGCATCTGCATCATCCATGAACTCAAGTTCCTTTTGAGTGCTTTGGATCCCTGCTTCTTCCTCTAGGGCAATCTACAGCTGTTGCTGAAGATAAGCAGCATCCCGTTTCCTTGGCCTTACTATGCAGTTGCTGGCATAATGACCATCTCCTCGACAGTTGTAACACCTTATCTGATTTCCATTGATACCGTTACCCTTAGTCCGTGCTGTTACAACATTTCCATTCCTATACTGATCTGTAATTTCTGGAACAACACCAAGCCCATTCATATTTTCAACCATCTGAATACCCGGATTCTGAACTGCATTTTGCCTAATCTTATTCCCATCATTCTGCACTGCATTATGTCTCACCTGATTTCCATCATTGTCATCAACCATTTTCATCTTCATGTCTTGGCTCGTGTTCATACCCGGTCGAGCAATCTGACTATTGCGGGGGATTAATGAACTTCTTTGGTTGTTGTTTGTTGGTATGGTATTGAGTTTGAGTGCTTTAGCCAATAAAGCAAGTGTCATGTTCATTGCAGTTGTGGGATCTGAAAGTCTTTGGGATTCTGCATTGGTTGTGGCATGTAGTTCGTGTTGAATGAAGGTTGTTGGACAAAGTTGTTGTTGGGTTGTGGATGTTGCATGTAGGTAATGTGTGATGATTGATCTGGGTGGAACGGTGTCTGAGTGTTTGCCATTACTGCCAAAGGATCATGTGTGTTTGTAAGTCGTTGTGCTCTAATAGCATTGATGTCTTGTTGAGACGACATTGCAAGAGTGATGTGAAATTATGAGTATGGATCGTTTAAGTGATTGTGATTGACTAATATTAATTCAACTGAAATGAAATTAATTTCTATGGGATTTTACAAATCTATGATTGGAAATCAAGGAGAAATCATGAAAGATTAATTGAAGAAGTTAAGGTATGATGAATTAATTAATTCCTTGATTGATTGAAGTTAAGTTTAGATGATGAGGTTTGATGTTGTTAATTGATTGTCCTTAAAAGTCCAAGTATGTAAGTTAAGCCCTTAAGAGTTAGTGGTCCAAAGTTGGTCAATGTAAAGCAAGTCTCAACGAAGAACGATTGTCAAATCTCAACCAAGAATGTTAGACAAGTCTCAATAGGAAAAACGCAGAGAAGACAAAACGCAATCAAATCTTGAGACAAAACGCAGTGACTTGTGTAGAGACAAAACACAATCTGCTTGAGTAGACAAATCGCAGTGATAAATCTCGGGCAAAACGCAAAGTTGTACTTTGAGACAAACCGCAACAAGTAGAGATAAACCGCAAGAACTTAAAATGCAATTTGATCAATACAAAATGAAACTTTGGGCAAAACGCAATGTCTTCTAGACAAACCGCAAGAGACAAAACGCAAGATTTCTAGACAAAACGCAAGATTTGTTGCTATTTGGGCAGCATAACGTTTGTACTTGCTTGCAAAAGGGTCTTCAATAGGCAAAACGCCACACCAAAACGCAACTATGAGGCAAATCGCAGGAGGCAAATCGCAATGATGAAGCAAAACGCAATCAAGAACACCCTTCCAGTTAGACAAAACGCAGCCAAGAAAAAATCTTCAAACTTTCTTGAAAGCCACGAAATGATGTTAAAACCACCTAGTAATGATGCAAGAGATAGTTCTAAGCCCGAAAGTACAAGTCTTTAACACCTTTAACCACAAACAAAGATCAAACCTTGAATTTTCTTGCTATATTTTTCGAACCAAAAAAGAAAAAAACAAAACAACCAAGCCACGAATTTTATCCACACAATCACTAGGCAACCTGAAGCTCTTGATACCACATGTTACCTTGTCATTTCACACACAAACACACAAAAATCAAAGACAAGAAAGAGAGAAAGAGACGAAATGAGATAGAGAGAAAAAGAAAAAGGGTTACTTGCATAAAAGAGAAAAATGAAGCAACAAGAAAACAAGCAACACCCTCTCCACATGAGGAGAGGGCTTTATATAGTATGTTACATGGGCTAGCCTTAGGTTTAAGTGGGCTTCCAAGGCCAGGCTTGATCTCTAATGGGCTTAAAGCCCGTAACTAGGCCCAATTAGCTTAAATGAATTCCCAGAAACTACGTTTTCCTATACAAGGCTCGGGAATATATGATGACCATCACTTTACATAAGAACGTGGCTAACAGCCACATCAGTAACCTCTTCATCACCTTTATGAGACTCTTGAACTTCAACATCCTTTATTTCTTCATCCCCATCTTTGCGCACACGTATCTTGTACTTGTAGATATCATCATCATCAGATTCAGTTTTGACATCTTCATCATCAGTATCTTGTGTATCACTGACATGATCATCGCCTTCATCATCAGCTTCACCATCTTTATCATCCTTCTCAAGATCATCATAATCATCATCATCTTCATCACCCCATTCGAGAATAACCTTCTCTTTCGTGATGTCCTTTTCCTCATCGGGAACCCCTGGTTTAGTACTAGTTCCTTCACTTGAGGTAGTAGAGATAAATGTGGACTCATCAGGAACCCCTGGTATTCTACCAGTTCCTTCATTTGAGCCTCCAGTACCTGGTTGTCTTATGCTTGTCTTCTTTCTTTAAAAGCTTGCATAATGTCTGCAGCCTCTTGTTCTTCTGGAGTAAGAGATGGAACACCTTTAAGCTTAGCCTTTGATGTGGCGGGTTTAGACTTTGGAGTACTCGGAGTGTATTGAATGACTACACTCTTAGAACTTCTCCCACCAGACTTCTTCTAAGCAGATTCAGAGACAGATTCAGTTACTATCCTTGCATGTGTATCATGGACTTTCCTTGCTGCTTTTGCTTCTTCAGCTTTAGTTTGACTGATAGACTTAGCTAATTCCAAAGCAGCATCCGGATCATCAAAAATAATATTGTCATCAGTAGATAGTGTGACTTTCTTCTTGACTCTTCTCTTTCTAGAGGTCTTTCTTTTAGCTGGTTCAGGGTCAGACTCTTCAGACACCTCAACTTCTTCAACAGGAATATCTGCTGTCTTCTTCCCTTATGACCCCTTTCCTCTGCTTTTCTTGGGTGGAATCTGATGAGGGAATATTTAATGAACATCTTATATGATTCTGAATGCTTGATTATGTCAGTCAGCATCACATTAGGAATGGAATGTCCATATTCCTGATAATCTTTACCAATTCTGATAAACTTTAACCGGCTTACAATACCATCATCTTTGATTGTATGATAGTGCTTGTGATTGAGGTTGGTGAGAGACTCGTGTTGTTTCAGGAAGTGGTTGATGATGATTTTGGTAAATCAGGGATACGGCATGTTCTCACGTCTTGATCTCTTTTCTTTCCTATGATCAATCTGGTAGGCAATGTCTTCCCAAATCAATGCAGGATAGTCAACATTTGCTCTATTGAACATTCCCCACAATATGTCAATTATGGACTTCTTGAGTTTTTCATTACTTGCCGTCTTTCCAAATAGACACTTGTTGATTATAGCTGCCAGAGTTCTCCATGGCTGGTGCATATGATCTACAAACATGTTGGTGTGCATGTTCAGTGGACCCTTGTAGCCAAGATCTATGAGAAAGGTGAGTGCAGTGTCATCATCTGGAACATCTATTAAGTCTACACCTTCTACTCTTGGACAAATATCAAGAATAGTCCTAAAGACTTCAGTATTGATAATACACTTCTTGTTGGCTAAGATGAATTCATAAGAATCAGTGTCTTGAACCTTCTTGATGGTGTACCAGAATTGCTGCATAAGGATTTCTGGAATGTCTGCAGAGATAGTGAAAGCTTTGAAGCACATGGAATTCTTGATTATGTCAATGACCACCTGAAGTGTCTCTTCCTATTGGTAGAGCTGATTTTGACTCTCTCAACAGACATAACCCATTGTTCATCACGGGCAGCAACTTGTTGTGTTTCTTGAGGATTCATGATTCTGCTCAAGAATGAACCAATACAGTTTACATATACAACAAATATATTTTACTGATTGTCTTGGTTATCCTTTGATGATACGATTGATCTATGATTAGGTTTCATGCAAACATGACAGAATTACTACACTCTAAGAATAAGTCAACTAAGGTCAATAGTCAAAAGTCAACAGATAAAGTCAACAAGACATTCCAAGGAAACTTAGGACACACATTCAATTAGAGAGTAGTAAAAGTACATTCAAGCAAAACAAGTTATAATGCATGACACCAAGAATTACAAAATTTTAAAAAAAATTAGGCAGAGTTTCTTTTGGTATTTTGTCATATTTTGCTTGATTATGTACATGTCACATTTCGCTTAAAAATTGTCTTACATATTTCGCTTAAACAAGTGGAAACATGTTTCGCTTAGATGAAGTGGAACATGTTTCGCTTGGGATGAGTGGAACATGTTTCGCTTGAAAACATGTTTCGCTTCATTCCAGTCATAACATGTTTCGCTTCATTCATATAGAACATGTTTCACTTTAGATGAAAATTCTTAACTTAGATTTTACCAACTAAAAACCTATGAGAATTTCTAACAAGCAATAGAACTTAATCAAGAACATCACAGAAACATTTTCCACAAAGAAACAACAACATTTTGAGCATTAAATTTCAAATTCGTCCACACAAAGGGAGGAAATCTCATGGCAAACATGTTAAGGACATTTTGAGATACATACAAGGCACTTAGGAGCCTACAACAGTTTGCAAACACACTTAAAACATCACTCGAGCACTTTTATACCATTTCTTGATCTAACGCACCTAGAATTCATTCTTTTCTAGGTAAAAGAGAATTTAGGAGGCATAAGCATGTTAGAGTAGCACAAGAATGATTAGACAACACATCTTTACACAAACCCACAACTATTCCACCTTAAAGTACATGTTTCGCTCTATTCATATCACAAAAATCAATAGATCTCATTGATTAGTTGGAGATATCTGAAACTGTTTCATAAACTCTTCAACTAATTAGACAATTACTACAACTTTTTACTTATGAACCTTAATACGTTTTTTAATTGATTACGGGTGCAAAAAGGAGTTATGAACTAATTCATTTTACCAAAGTTATGTTACAGAGATAATGAACAAGTATTGGTGTACCTTTAGTCTTGAAAACAAGTTTTGATTCCTAGGTTTGAAACGAGCAAAATGTACAGAACGTTTTGGGGGTGTTTGGATTTTCGAAAATAGGTGTGTATGAGGAGCGAAATGTGTTTGAAACACATTTATAATTGGCTAATTTTTGAATAATGGCATGAATAGTCCTCGTGGTTCTATGTCTTTTCTATTTTCTATTTAAACTTATGACTAAGCCTAAACGTCTTTTGGAAATGACATAATTAGCCCCTAAAGTTTATTGCTAGGATCCTAATCCTTATATTTTGCCATTTAGTCCCTTAAATATTAACTTCAATAACATATTAAGCCCAATTGAGTTACAAGTAGATTAACTCCCCTTTGATTGATAATCCGTTATTGAAAAACCTTTTACCATGTTATTCCATGATGACTTTTTGAAAGATCATTTTGAAATAATTTTTACTTTTTTCCCCCATCAAATAATGTTCCCGTTTCTATTTTAAGAGCTGTAGACATTGTTTGATGATAGAAAATTTTTCTTTTCTGATGAGAAACTTATCTGTTTAATTATTTTTCAAAAAAAACACCATTAAAAACAAGATTTCTCTCGTTTACATAAATAAATGCACTGACATGTACACTTATTTGATTAGGAAGCACGGGTTGTGTTGCAAAGTAAACACAAGCCTTACTATAAGCCATATGACATATTTTCTATTTGAACTTTATTTACAGCTTTGTGCCATTATTGAATGACATTTCTGAAGCTGTAAATATTATCGATGCTAGAAAACATGTCATGAAAAACTATTTTTGTATTTTTCTGATTTTTTAATTTTTAATTTTGTTTTCTGGTTTTATATTTTTATATTTTCTTTTCTGAAAAAAATTATATAAAAATGAAAAATCTTTTTGGGTTTTTATGTTTTTGAATACACATATAATACATAGGATATATGACAAGTTACCACCATTACTCGTCGGTTTCCTCTGTCAGACGTTTTAACGTTTTCGGAGACATGCTTCTCATTCTGAGATTTTAGATCAAGAAGTTGAATCTTTCTCGTGGCAAGGGTTTGGTGGAGATGTCAGCTAGTTGATATTCCATCCGAACAAAGTAGAGTTCCACAATGTCATTCTCCACCTGCTCCTTTATAAAATGGTATCGTACATCAATGTGCTTTACTCTAGTGTGTTGAATGTTGTTGCAACATAGAGCAATCGCACTTTTGTTGTCGCAGTACAGAGGAATCTTAATGAATTGAAACCCATAATCTGTGAGCTGTGATCGCATCCAAAGTATTTGAGCACAACACGCAGATAAGGCAATATATTCAGCCTTTGTACTCGATATCGTAGTGCTCTTTTGCTTCTTGAAAGACTAGCTAACAAGTTTATCCCCTAAGAATTGAGCACTTCCTGATGTACTACGTCTAGTGTCTTGACACCCCGCGTGATCTGCATCTGAATATGTTGTTAGAGACATACCGGTATCCTTTGAGTACCAGAGACCCATGTTAATGGTTCCCTTTGGGTATTGAAAGATCTGCTTAACCGCATGTAAGTGCTTTTTCGTAGGCCTTGCCTGATACCGGGCACATAAGCAGACTACATAAATAAGGTCAGGTCTACTAGATGTCAGATACATGAGGGATCCAATCATGCCACGGTAAAGTGTAGCATTGACTAGTGTCCCTTGTAGATCTTCATCCAGTTTATTCTTTTCCACCATGGGTGTGTCTACAGAATCATTAGATAGTAAACCGTATTTTTTAATTATTTCAGAAGCATATTTTGATTTATTTAGGAAGATGCCTCTAGGACTTTGAGAAATCTGTAATCCTAAAAAGAATGACATCTGCCCCATCATTGACATCTTGAACTTAGTAGTCATCAGATTAGCAAACTCATTACATAAAGCAGTATTAGTGGATGCAAATATTATATCATCAACATAAATTTGTACCAGCAATTAGTCATTTTCTGCTTTCCGTGTAAAGAGTGTAGGATCCACTACACCTTTGGAGAAATGTTAAGAAATAAGGAAGCTTGACAGCAAGTCGTACCATGCACGTGGTGCTTGTTTGAGACCATAAAGGGCCTTGTTGAGCTTATACACATGTGATGGGTTAACCTGATCAACAAATCCTTCTGGTTGAGAAACGTAGACCTCTTCCTTTAGCTCGCCATTTAAGAAAGCCGTTTTGATGTCCATTTGGAAGATTGTCATATTCTTGTTGGTGGCATTAGCTACAAAGATATGGATGGCCTCTATTCTTGCAACCGGTGTAAATGATTTCTCGAAATCGATTCCCTCTTCTTGTCTTAATCCTTGAGCAACTAAACGAGCCTTGTTCTTGAGAACCCCACCAAATTCATTTATTTTGACCTTATAAATCCATTTTAATTTGATCAACATGACTTTATCTGGACATGGCACCAATTCCCAAACTTGTAGTCTTTCAAATTCATGAATTTCTTCTTGCATTGCCTCAATCCATGAGGATTCGAGCATAGCTTCTTTGAAGTTCTTTGGTTCTACAGAAGTTAGGAAGGCATCAAAGTAACACCACATGGCATTAGTGTTGAGTTGCTTTCTCGTAGAGACGGATTAAGAAGGATCTCCGATCACATTTGCTAATGGATGATCCTTAGTCCATCTACCAATCAGTTCAAGTAGAGTGTGGGAAGGTTGCACATTTGATGAAGATCCTTGAGAAGTCGAGTCTTCATAAAGAGATTCATGAAGTGGATCATCATTAAATTTAGGTGTTTTTGGTGATTCTTCATAAACAGTTGCTGGACTTGGAATACCAAAACACGGATCGTTACGCATGTGTGCAACCTCAAGATCATGTGACTCTTCTTCAGCACTAAGAGGGATTTCTTGGGATTGTGATTGTGGAGTGGTTTGAGAAATACTCAGAGAAGATGCATCTTGATCAACGGTTGTTGAGGAAGGTGTACCAGTTGACACAACAGGAGCTGGAGCTACCACTGCTGGAACTGGTGAGGCAACACTTGCTGGAGTAGAGAAGAATTCATCAAACACTGGCTGAAACACAAGATCCCATTCTTTCCTAGATGGTGGTACAAACGGTGCTGGAGGAGTAAGGTTTGGAACGAGTCCTGAACTGAGTGTTGTGGGAGTCATCTCATGAAGCGCGGGTTCTAAACTACTTTGTTCAGAAGCCATAGCCGCCAACTCATCAAAATTGACATGAATTGTTTCAATAATTTTATAGGTACGTCGGTTGTAGATGTGGTAAGCTTTCTTCTTGGGTGCATATCCAATGAAAATACCTATGTCAGCTTTAGCTTGAAGTTTGCCCAAATTCTCACTATCATTTGTTGAATAGCAAAGTGCTCCAAAGACATGAAAGCAGGATAAATCGGGTTTTCTGTCATGTAAGAGCTCATAAGGAGTTTTTCCATGGCGAAGTCATAAAATGGATCGGTTTTGGGTGTAACATGCGGTAGCGACTGCCTCGGCCCATAAAAATAAAGGAGCTTTTGTATAGATTAACATTGTTCGAGCTGCTTCAACAAGAGTACGATTTCGCCTTTCAACAACACCATTTTGTTGTGGAGTACGCGCAACCAATGTTTGATGAGAGATACCAACACTCTCATAATAGCTACTCAAAGTTTGGTTGACGAACTCAGTTCCATTATCTGTACAGATATTCCTGACAGTTGCATTCAATCTAACTTGTATCATTTTCATAAACTTGATTATAAAATCGGGAGCTTCATCCTTTGATGCTAGAAACTTCACCCATGTGAACCGAGAGTAATCATCCACAATGACGAGAATGTACATTTTCCCATTTACACTTGCAACACGCATTGGCCCACAAAGACCCATGTGTAGAAGATACAGTTTTTCCTGATTGGTGTCTTCAGATTTAGGTTTATGCATTTGTTTCTTGCTTTTCCCCATAGCACATGCCGCACATAGATTATCTTTTTCAAATTTCAATTTGGGAAGACCTCGTACAAGACCATTTTTAGCCAAATGATTAATAGCACCAAAGTTCAAATGTGACAATCGTCGGTGCCATAACCAAGATTTGGTCTTTGAGGCTTTAGACAAGAGACAAATTGGAGAAGATGCCATCATATCTCCAATTGACAATGTATAAAGGTTGGTTTCCTGAGATTCTGAGAGTAAATCAACACCTTCCAAATTATGAACAAAGCATGAGTGTTTTCTGAAAGCTACTTCAAGATCGGAGTCGCAAAATTGACCAACGGAGAATAGATTGTGTCCTAGTCCTTCCACATAATAAACCCTTGAAATTGTGACATTCCCTATCTGATAATCACCATATACCATGATCTTTGCAATTTGGTCGTTATCAAACTTGAAAGTACTGAGAAACTTGTAAATGAAATTGGTGAGCTGAGAGCGATCTCTAGTCATATACTTGGAGCAGCCGGAGTCCAAATACCACAAAACAATTTGGACAACCTGAGATTGACAAGAGAAGAAGATGGATCAACTAAAGTATTGGATCCCCGAGATGTACCAGGTTCTGTTTTGTTAGAAATCATAGATTTTGTAATCTTAGGTTTTCTAAAGGAACCAATAGGGTGAGGTACATTAGGTCTCCTTGTTGATAGGCTTGGCCATAACTGATTTCTCATTAGGGTTGTGAATGACAGGGCAAGTATCTTTAACATATCCTAGCAACTCTTGAATTAGCTTAACATACTTACAGGCAGAGTAAGATGCACTATCTAACGGGTTTAGTGAGTTGGCATGTTCAACTATTTCCCTAAGAATAGCAGCTTGTTCCATAGTGTATTGAAGGTAGTATATGTGAGCTTCCCTATTATTCTTAACCTTAGGAGCCAATGTTACTGGGTCAAGCTTATACAAGCCTAGAGCAATAGTGGTAGCTTTTGACATTTGGGCAGCATTGTCAACTATGTGCTTTCCTTTTAATTTTCTAAGATCATTTTCTAATGCTATTATGGCAAGAACTTTTACCTAAAGTTGAGCATTTAAATTAGTAATTTCAACAGACTTTTGATTCAATTGATTGACCAACGATTCAGTACATTCTTTAGCATGAACACGTGATGGTTTAATTGAATCATAAAGTTGTTTATAAGTCTGTTTCAAATGCTCATTCTCAGCAATTAGTTTTGCCACCCTATTATCCAGTTCTATGTTGATCGTCTCAATCTCATCTATGTCCTTTTTCACACAGTTTGTGGTGGAAGTTTTGTTTAAACGTTTAATGTTTTCCTTCAACTTCTCTATTGTTGTGTCTTTTGCTTGAAGCTCAGCTTTCAAATTGTTCAATGCAAACAATTGATCAAATTTAGGTTCAGTTTGGTTCACGGATGTGTTATTCTTTTGAAAAATTTCTTTATTGAGTTGCATTGCAAGTTCAAGAGAAATGCAGTGTTGTTCAAGTTTAGAATAGCTTTTTGAAAGTTTATTATACTCATCTTTTTCAACCATGTTGTGTTGTTTGATAAGCTCAGCTTCAAGTTTCAGAAACTGGTTGCATTTTTCAACATAATTCACAGAATCATTTATAGCAACAAAAGAACTTTCATTCACATTCACAGAATTATTCATATCCACATAAGAAATCACAACAATATTCATAATATCTTGAGAAATGATTTGATCCAAGAGTCGATCGTTTTCATTCAAAAAAAAATTTCTTTTAAATTTCAAAGCACTGTTTGTCTTCACAACACTGTTGAACCGCAGCTTCCATCTAGTTAAAAACTGTTTGTACTTCTGTTACCTCATTTAAAAGATCTTGATCAAAAACATTAAATATGTCTTTTAAGGTCTTTAAAAACGGAATTATTTCTTATTGAAAAACATATTTAGTGTGTTCAAACCCCCATTCCCCTTCTGTTAAAGAATTGGGTGTAATCTGCTTTTTCACCATAGTTTCAATTGGCCAAGATGGTATTTAAGCTTTTTAAGGCTTGTATTAACCAGGCTTACCTTGGGAAGTTCCCTAGGAGCCTCAATTTTGACAGATGATGAAGCAGATTGGTTAGTAATAGGGTATGAGTTTTGTAACCAGAGAGCTTGTTCATCAAACAGTGTTTGTGGAACAAAACATTTTCCAAAGTCTTCAGATAATCTATTTAACGCAACATAATAAATTAGTTTAGTGTTAAATTTCTTTTCTAAAACCATTGGATCACTTTGTTTTAAAATCATTTTGGATCGACTCTCATTCTCAAGCATCAAAGTCTCTTCTGAATCAGCAATTGAAATCAAATTGGTTTCCTCAGTAATAACATTACCATCATAAAGCATTGGCCTAATCTGCTGAGCTTTCTTAAGATAGAAAGGATTATGAAAACCAAGAGCTTATTTAAGGTTGTTATCATAGAAAACTTGTGGTTTCATGAGCATATGCACAGTTTGCATGGATTAACCCATTTTACAAACAATATTGTCCAGTTCTTTAACTTTCTTTTCAAAAGCAATTTCTTTATCAATATTCTTATCTTCCTTTTCCTTGGATTCATTTTTGAAAACATTAAATGTTTTTGTTAACGTTTCCTTTTCCTTTAATTGTTCAGAAAGAGTTTGTTTTAGAGAGTTAATTTCCTTTTCAAAATCCGTAAACTATGCATTTTTCTCTCGAATTATATCATCCATTATAAGCTTTTCTCTAGTACTTAAATCCACATTTTGTCTTTCTTCTAGCACTTTTACCTGATTTTTGTACCTTTCAAGCTCAACAAATAAGGATTCATTGGCAATTAGATTATCCTTATTGACCTTGTTACAATTAGTTACTTGATTTGACAGTTGTTCAAACACAGATAATATCATAGCATCTTGTTGTGCAGAAGAGTTTGTATCATGAACGGTTGCATTTTGTGTTTCAAGCAGATATTGAGAGTAAGGAATGATATTGCTATCACTGTTTATCTCAGTCTCTGGATGATTCACAAGATGAGTTTGTTCAGAATAGGGCATCTCCTGCACACTTTGATATAGCATATCATTATGAGTGTATTCAGAGTGTGGTACCTCGGAGAGAACATCTGATCCGTAACAAGACAAATTGGCCATAAGAATTTCTTGGGCTGTAGAGATCTCGTCACATTCAAAATCATATGCATCCAAATCATCTGCTTGATAAGCTGCATTATGTGTGATGACCGTCTGTGAAACTGGACCTTCTGTAACTCTGGGGTCTGCCAAAAATGGCAATTCCTCCTCATTTAGAACTTTACCAGATCCTTGTGCTTCAACCAAAAGAACTTTATCCCTAAACCATGTGGCATCCCTTTTCCTCTTTGGCTTTGGGCACTATCTTGCCATGTGACCTTGCCTTTGGCAGTTAAAACACTTGAAAACCCTCTGTTGACCTGAATTACTCCCTCCTGTTCCTAAGACGTTAGCCCTTGTTCCTGAAGTACCAGTAGCATATGAACTTTGTCTCCCCTGAAGCGGTTGATCCGTCACTCTTCCATCATGAATAGTTGCTTGTTGTCTTGGGTTAGAAGAGTTTCTTAGCTGATTGTTGGTAGATGGGAAATGAGATGAGATGACAGTAGACAGGAATGGCATCATTTTGTTAATGGCATCAATAGGGTTATCTCCTTGCTTAAACATAGGAACTGCTAGACCAGAGTCTATTTGAGGAAATTCAGCAAGATGTGTTTGTTGATTAACTGTAGAGACAGAATATTCAATTTGAGGAATGGATGGTGGTTGTGGATAAGCATCTTGATGAACTGTGGATGAGTAAGCATTTGGATACGGTGTTGATGGATGAGTAAATGCTAGAGGTGTGGATGGATAAGTGGTTGAGTAATGTTATGTGGGATGAATGGATCCATATTGAGGAGACAAAGATGGTGAAAACTGTTGTTAGAATTGTGGATTGTTGTATGAAGATTGATAAGTGTTGTAATGAGACGGAGTCTGCTGGTAATTGGCAACTAGTGCAAGTGGATATTGATTGCGTTCATGCATGATGCGGACTTCATTAGCATGGATTTCGTGTTGTTGAAGATATGCATGAAGCTGATCAAAGTTAGTTATGTGCAAATCCCTTACTAGCTTGACATCCGTGACAAATTTACTCCATTGAGGTGGAAGACTGTTCAAGAACTTAGTATTAACTTGAAATTGCTGAAAGTCATCTTGTAGATATTCATATTGTTTATCAGCTGAGCAAATCTTAAGTAATACTGATGTAGTGATTCCCCCTTGATGTAAGCAAACTTATCAAACTCATCATACAACTTACACTCTCTTTCCTACTTTGTCAATGATGTACCTTGCATAAGTAATTGAATTCTTTCCCATAGATCCTTGGCAATTCGGTGATTATTAACGAGTGCATAGACATCAGATGGAAGTCCTTGAAGAATGATGTTAGTTGACTTGACGTCACAATCAGCTTGAATTTTCTCAGTTGCAGACAATTCATCATATTTCTTTGTCCTGGTCACACCATTTTCTTCAATCGTAGGCCAAATGAGTGGACCATTTTTGACTGATTCGAGTATCTTGCTTTCATGCTCTCTGTTTTCCATGTACAGTTCCATTCTACTTTGCCATGAATCCTACAGGTCTTTTTCCAACATTGGTGGACGATTGTCAGCACCAGAGAGTATCATAAATTCAGCAAGAGTAGTCATTGAATCTTTGGTTTGTTTAATGATTACTTGTTGATCGAATAGTGATAAAGGAGAATTGTGTTAAGAGTTGTTGTTGTTGGTGATCAAGATTAATGTTCCACGGGATTTTACAAATCTTCACTAAAATCGAGAAATCCAAGTATTTTGCGGGATTTTACAAAGTAAGACAAACCGTAGAAAATAAAATCTTTTTGTGATGGATGTAATATTTCGCTTGAATGTGACACTTGTAATGTTTTGCTTGAGTATGTAATGCTTTGCTTGAATAAGAAAAATTGAACAGAGTTTCGGCTTAGACAACTACGTATTTCGCTTGAACTAACAACCTGTCATAAATCGCTTAGATACATATTTCGCTTGACCTAAAACAATTTAAGCAGAGTTTCGTTTCTAAGAATTGACGTATTTTGCTTGAAGTCAACCTGTCATATTTCTCTTCAATACATATTTCGCTGGCTTCAAATAAAAAAGTACTTTTTTCACAAAAAATACCAAAAACACACCCTTTTTGACATTTTACCTTGAATTTTCTTGCACAACTAGTTATCTTAGGCCTAGATCTTGCTTAAAACACAAACTTTAACACATTTAAACACAAAAATCCGGGTTTGTATTTTGAAGCACACGAAACCAAAAAACAACTATAACTAATGATCTAAACAAGATATAAACGCATACAAGCTCACAATATCACCTCATGGGGACTGATACCAATTATAGAATCATGGAATCACTTAACAATAACCAAGATGAAAGAAAGAGTAGAGAGAGAAAGTTGGGTTGTAACACTTAGTGAGAGAAAGAAAGAACTTGTATTATGTGTGAATAACCAAATGAACAACCAACCCTCTCCAAGGCATGGATAGGGCTATTTATACCCTACTAAGGCCGGCCACCTTAAGGTTGACTTAGGTTGACCCCGTTAGCTTGGTAAATTTCCAAATATTACGCTACGAGCTATACTATTACAACTTTGGAAGTAACCAAGTCTTTTCTCGATTCCTAACAAATCCCAAACACCCCTTAAGTATAAAACTGTTGCAAGACTTTATCATAAAACATATTAATTAACTTGTATATATAAATGAATCTAAAAGTTCTTACAGTACATACTTGTTTCGATGAATACAGGAGAGGTGAACAGATATACGCTCACAAAACTGAGCCAAAATTTCATAGACAATAATCATGACTTCTTCCTTGTAAACTTGATTAGCCTTTTGGAAACCGTAGAGGGGGGGGGGTGAATACGTTTCCATTTAAAAAGTTTAGATCAGACATTACATAACTCTCTGCCGGCAGTCCCATAAATATATGGGGCCGCCTGACTAAATCAGGGGGCCACATGATTTATGGGGACTGCCTCTAGAAGAGGTTTTTAGACTAGATCTTTCATATCAAATCACCAATCAAGTTTGACGCAATATGAGAAGTGTTGATAATATATTTACAATAATTAGCGCATATTCTAACAATATAACCACACTCGCAATGTTTACTACAAAGAGCTACACAATCATAACTAACACAATATACACAACAATTCACACAATCATGAGCACAATGCAAGTGTAAAAGTAAAGCGATAAATGTAAAGAAATAAGTAAAGCGAAAAGTAAAAGGAAATGCAAACAGGACAAGGTGATTTATAGTGGTTCGGTCACGAAGCTCCTCTTCGCCCTACTCCACTCCTCGAGTATCCAACTCGAGAGTTACTTCACTAATCAACAAGCTCCCTTTCGGCGGAGAAAACCTTATAACGTTGCTTACATTATTTTCCGACACTAAGCCACATGTCGAGTCCTTCTTCGGGTATAATCAAACCCGTTATGTTTTGTGGCCCAACATAACAAACTTTGTATTTTATGGCCTAAACACATAAACTGTGTCGCTTACAATATTTTCCGACACTAAGCTAAATGTCGAGTCCTAATCTTAGCTAGAACCAATCTACCACTTCACCAATGTATTTTGAGGCCTAAAATACTAACCAACATACAATCAACCCTTTTGAATTTATACACCATTCAGATCTACACACTACTAAATATTGAAAGACATGGACTCGATCTATATGTAACAAATGTTACAAGTGAACTAACTAGACTACATAACTTCGTATCTTGACGATGACGAATGTTCTTCACTTGCACTTGATGGAATAAGGAAAGGATAGAAGATTGAATCACATTTAAACAAGATTAAACAAGTTAAATAAATAAAGGTTTAGAAAGAAGTAGAGAGATGTAATGAGATTTAGAGAGAGAAAGAACCCAAAAAATCTATGCAAAAGGGTTGCCAAAAATGTTGGGAACAGTCCAGTATTTATAGGCAAAGGAGGGGAGCGTCTTTACTATAGGCGGTCCTGTGGTCCCAGATATTTCTGGGGGCCACCCTCCCTATAAGGGGGCCGTCCTATGTAGATGCTCCATTTTTTGTCTTTTAGTAGGGAAATGTTTATCTGGTTCATTTTTGTCCTTTGTGGTGGAGGGAAACCGGATTTTAAATATATTTTAAATTATAAAACATTTCCTTATTAATAAAAATATTTCGTATATTTTTATTTTTACAAAAAGGTTTTATTACATTTGTAAAAATGTATTGTTTAAGACAAAAACTTATTTCTTTGATCATCCTACAAGTTTAATGTTTGTTTATACATACCTTAGGTGATTTACGTCTGGTGTAAACAAATGTCCGTGTTGATGCAGACTTGAGACGTCGAGAGATGTTGATGTTATGTATGCATTGATGATTTGTGATTACAAGTAACTTGCGCACTTTACGTTACGTATTACAAGTTACATGTTTGTCATCACCAAAACATAAAGAGACTGTATAGATTAAATATCGTAATATTTGCACAAACAATCTCCCTTTTTTGATGATGACAAAATATGTAAACTATAACACATAGTAAAGTTTAAAAGTTACTCGTTTACACTCCTTCTCCCCCTTTTGTCAAAACAAAAAGGTGTTTCTTGAATATAGGTTGGAGCATATAGGTTGGAGGAATGAGAAGATGGTATGAAAAGAAGGTAAGTGCTTCGGGTACATAGGTTAAAGGAAAAAGGTAGGTGCTCCGAGTATATAGTTTGACCAAATTAGAAGAGGGTAGGTGCTCCGAGTATATTGGTTGAATGTATGAGAAAGAAGACGTGAGAAATAAAGGTTGAAGGTGATTTTGTATTTCTTGGATAGTTGAGAGGATGTCCTAAGAAATGAGAGGAAGACATGAGAAGAACATAGGTGCTCCGAGTGTATAGGTTGGAGGTATGAGAAAAAGGTAGGTGCTCCGAGTATATAGTTTGGAGGAATGAGAAAAGGGTAGGTATGTAGGTACTTCAAGTATGTAAGTTGAAAGTATAAGAAGAAACCTGAAGGTTGAAGGTGATTTTGAAGTAGAGGAGGTGAAATATCAATTATATGGATGAACCCTTCATCATATTTGACTATCCTCAATCCTATCTTCCTATAAAGGTGAGCTTGCATCATCCCAATGAAGTCTTCTATCATCACAGTTAAAACAACTCCATGCTATTTACTCACATATCTCCGTGCTCTCCCTTGCTCATTTCACCCCATGATAATTACATTCCTTTCATAGTGACTCTAGCAGATCTAGGGATCAAATAAATTACCATCAAAACTCAAGATGTTCGATGAATGTAATTTAAATGAGTAGGACGCTTGTAACTGCTCCCCCTCGGTGTATGCTCCCCCTTGTTTGGGGCACCAAGGAATCAAGATATAGATGCGTGCTACAAAACAAAGTTAGTAGACAAGTGCACATACATATATAGCAAGATATTAGCAGGGAATTAGACATGCACTTTTAGGTGTTACTATTCTAAAATATGACACTTTGAAAAAGAATTAAAAACTAGACACATGCAACCATTATTTTAAAATCAACAACCTAAATGATTAAAATAAAAAGACTTGAGATGTATGTTTAATCACTAAGATTTGACCAAATTTTAATAAACGAGAATGGGATTCATTTATTGATTGACACACAAATATTATGAGAATGACCTTTTAAAGGTAGATGAATGACACTTAATATCTTGGCGAGATATGCCAAAATATATACTTTAAAAGGATAAAAAGAAAGACAAGATGAGGATGGAAACGATATGCTCTTGTATGAGAATGAAAATGATTCCATAGAGCTAAAAAGTGGGGAAGGATGGGCGAGACTAAAGAAGGAAGGTGTTGACAAGAGGTTGTCAGAAATGATTGATATATTATTTGCACTAATAATTGATGTGCATGTGATCCTATCGAGACAAAGGTGGAGGATTGGGAATTCAAAGGTTGGTTTTGTGTTTTGTTAGTTGTCAATGTTGAGGACGAAAGGTGGGCATGTGAAATGAGGTTGTAGTTCTTTTATAGTGGAAGAATAATGAGAGACGCAACAATGTGGTGACTCAATAACACTTGAAGATTGAATATCTTTTTTTTGTTCTTTACTTTCTAGAAAGTGGAAAGTTTTGCGAAGGAGTGACATTTGCATTTCGTATATTACTTAAATATTTCAGATGAAATAATTAAGTTGTCAAGAGATATTGAAGGTAATTTAATAGTAACAATACTATTAGAAGAGAAAAGAAACGTTTAGAAGTGAGAAGAAACGTTAGAGGTGGCAAGACTTATCAGAAGTGAAAAAGAACGTTTAAAAGTTAGAAGAGACATCAGAAGTAAAAGGACTATTAGAAGTGAAACGACTATTAGAAGTGAGAAGACTATTGAAAGTGAGAGGGGCCGTTTGGAAGTGAAAAGACCATTTGAGGTGAGAAAAGATGTTAGGTTTAAGAAAAAGACTCGGTCACCCCGTGTATTTTACTGTTTATCCTAGCTTGTAGTTAATAGTTAATCGTATGACATACGGTAATGAGCCGGGTATAAACCCAAATGTGTAAGCCCATTATAAAGGCCATAGGCCAGTTTTGTACACACTATAAAAGCCTCTTCCATGCCATGAAAGAGGCTGTTAGTCATTTCTCATTACAAGCATTCCATTTTCTCTTACTAGAAAGTTTCTCTCTAGCTTTCTCTCTCTAAGAAATCGGCTTAACCCTTATCCTCTCATTGTGTGATGATATCCAACTTTCTACAATTGGTATCAGAGCCAGGTTATGATCTTGGGACCTATGGGTTACGGGTCATTGTTTGAGGGGGAGGGTGATTTTAAATTTATGTCATCTAACGGGTTTAATTAACGGAAAAGGTTTTTGTATTTGAATGGGGTTATAACTTGAGGGGGAGTTAATTAATTTTAACTTAACGGGCCAAAATTGTCAGTTGTTAGAAAGGTTAGGGACTAGGGACTTATGTGCAATTTGCTACTTGTTTCCTAGCTTTTACAAACAATAGGGACTAAATCTGCCATTTCCTAAACTCAATTACCCTTAGAAATACTTAAATCAAGAAATAAAAGAAGTTAGAAAGCCCAAGGACCAAAACTGCCGAATTGAAAGTTAGGTATAAATAGGCAGCGGTTTGCCATAACCGGTCAAACCTCCACTTTCCAGTCAAACCTCTTAAAACACACACACATACATGTAAACCGCCACCTAGATCGCCACTTATTGATTTTTGATTTCAAGTGATTTTCTTGATAAGGTAACGTTTATAACTCGTTCTACATCATTAGATCTAACTTTATCTAAAATGAAACGTAACAAAACACATTAAATCACTAAGAATCACTAGAAACAACTTAAGTTTCTTCCGAAAAATTAAATGTTGTTTGGAAATGGAAATTGATGGTTGGGATAGGTGCGGTTTAGGTAGTTAATCACTCGATCATCACCTGTTTGGAATAGATTAAACACATTTGAATGCTGTGATTGATTTTTCATTCATCTTTGATCGAAATCTTGTGAAGTGAAATGTGTTGTGTGTTGATTGCTGGGATTTGTTCCTTAGGGCTTAATGATGTAGGTTTGATGTTTAAATGTGATCCCGAATCAATAGATTGCATGTGTTGATTATTTTTGAATGAAATTTGACTTTAGAAAGTCAACGGCAGTTTGAATGGTGTCTAAGTGGTTAAATACGAATGCTAGCTATTTGATAGTCACTACTGAGTTTACAAAACCAGTTTGCATGTCCCCCCTTAAGTCCTTAATGAATACGTAGATTAACTATTAGGGTAAGGCTCATTTTTTGATGAAATGTGAAGGATTATAGTGATAAAAATTGCTTCATAGGAGCTTTGGATGATCAAGGATGCCTTGGTTTGTGGTTTGATTAGCAAAAAATTAATAGAAAATTGGCTTTAAGTTAGTTGTTCTTCGCAGCGATTTGCAGTGGCAAACGGCTGTTCTAGATAGCAGTTTGTCGATGTTCAAGGCAGTGGTTTGCATAAATTCTAGGTAGCGGTTCGCTTGATTATTTATGCATCGGTTTGCCTTATGATTGTAGGTAGCGGTTTGGTACATATTTTAATATTTTCATAAAGCAGAGAAACTGCTGCATGTCAGCGGTTTGGTAAATTATACTTTTAATATTAAAATAGTCAAACCCCTATTTTCATTTTTTCCTAATCCGTAGCAGTTTGATTAAATTTCAAAAAATAATAACAGCGGTTTGGTCACAGCGGTTTAATGTAAAATATTAATTTTAATAATTAATTATTTTAATCAAAGTGGTTTGTTTGTCTAGCTTCATAGCGGTTTGCCAAATCACTACACAACGGTTTGTCCAAACCACTTCGCAGCGGATTGTCCAAACCACTATCTCTTCTTAGCGGTTTGCCAATGCCATCACATGGCGGTTTGATCAAACCACTATGTGGCGGTTTGGTAACCTGCTACACGACGGTTTACCTAAACCACCACATGGCGGTTTGGTAAACTGCTGGGCAGCGGTTTGGGCCAATCTCCTATGACTTGGCCCATTAAGCCCATTAACCACTTAAGGCCCATTCTAAAGGCCCAATTACATAACTAACTCCCATCCGGGCATAGTTAACATGTGATTGAGCTTGACAGATACTTTATGGACCTTGACCAAGGTTGACCACTATTAACTATTGGAGTGACCAATGCCAATGACCAATGAATCAATGTGAATTGTCTCATCAAACCTGAGTTAATCATAACCTTATCAGATAAGATGGCTGAAGAGAATGGTCCCGTTGCTGCACCAACAAGATCTGATGAACAGATTCTTCCATTCAATGCATGGCTACCGGTTGGAAAGGGCAATCTTCTTTTGGACTTACAAAGACTGTAAAAGAATCCCATCTTCCGCATTTTTGTTGATATTCTCAAGAACACCAATTTCTTCAGGGCATTCACTGCGTCAGCAAATGTTCCTACTATCTATATTCAGCAGTTCTGGAATACCCTTGCACATGATGCAAAGACAGGGGAATACAGCTTCCAACTAGACGAGCATTAGTTTACCCTTAATGCTGATCCTCTTTGTAAGGCATTAGAGATCACCCCTGCAGACTCAACGCATCCATTTGTGTCACCTCCAGCTGGTGAACAAGTTATGGACTTTGTGAATGAACTGGGCTATCCAAAAGAAATTTGTCTTTGATCAACCAGTGCCTTACAGGCAAGACTTTTAGCAGTGACAAATCCCAACACCCTATTCTTCAAATGTTGTGGGGCATTGTCACAAGATCTAATGTTGACTATGCTGAGATGCTGTGGGAAGAGTTTGTACAAGCGATTCAGATATTCTTCGCTTATCAAGCCAAGAAGTCAACTCATCATGTCATCCCCTACTGTCGATTCACAAAGCTGATAATATTTTATTTGGGGAGCAGACATAACATTCACTGAATACCTGAGTCTGCTGTTCACATTACGGGAGATGACTTTCTTTTAGGTAATCTCAAGTTCATCCCTAAAGGTAAAAAGGATGAAGTGTTTGGAAAGACCATTCCTAAAGAATTGATTACAGAAGCCATTCAACAGTCACCTTACTACCAGCAGTATTTGGAAATGGTTGCTCGTAAAACCACTGCTAAAGAGGGTGGACAAAAGAAGACAGCTACTAAAGTAGACAAGCCCAAAAAGCCTATACCTGTCATTAAGCCTGCACCAGCCGAACAAGTAAAGCCTATGAAAGAGAAAACATCCAAGCCAACTCCCTCAAAGAAAATTCACAAAGGCAAAGTGATGAAAGTTCGCTAGGTAAAGAGGTCTGATTGCCTTGTTGACGAACTAGAAGAAGAACCTCAACCAGCTCCTGAACCTCAAATAGACGATGATGAGTATAATCTACAAAGAGGTATTTAGATAAGTCTGGAATCTTTTTAGGCACCCATCGGCAGAGTGTCTATTCATGAACCTGCCTCAGGTATCACCCAAAGACTCCCGGTTGTTGAAGGGAAAGGGAAAGGCATTGCCATAGATGAACAAGTTGCATAATCACTCTTGGAACTACACAAGCCGAAAAAGCAAAGTACCACAGATCAATACATATTTTAGAGGCGGATTCTAGAAACTCAAGATGCACATACTGGACCCTCTGCACTACCTTAGGATGATACATCCGCAAATGTGGTCCGTGATACTCCATCCCCTGCAGATGTTGAAACAGGGGCTGATTCAGATAAATCAACAAGCGTGGCTGATACTGAGATACTTGATGTTGATGAAGAACGAGGTGAGGATGTTTCACGCACGGTTGCATTGGAGGAAGGAACTAAAGAGCTAGACGAAGGCCAGGCTGGATCAGACCCTGGTACATCACCCGAGTCTCGACCTCTATTGGAAGAAGACCAGGCTAGACCAAACCCTGGATTAAGTCATGTGGTTCTTGCTGGACCAGACCTTGAACCCATGCACAAAGACTTTATGGCTACTATATATCCTCAAGTTCATAAAAGCTTAAAATACATAACTGAGGAGCATGTGCATATGGAGAATCCACCTAGCTCATCAGGAACTCTTTCGTCGATGAAGAATCTAGATGATGAATTCACCTTTGGTGACCAAATCCTGAATGATAAGTCTTTGGAAGAAGAACCTCGAAAACGTAATGTGTAAATCGAAGTCGAGTCCATGGTTACCATTCATATTCATCAAGCTTCATCATCTGCTCCTCTATTGTCAACTCCCGTCATCGATCTTTCACCTCTAAAACCAATATCTCCTCAAGCTCAAGAACTGATCTTCACTGCTACATCTTTACTACCACCACCTCCACAACGATAAAGCATTACCGATCCTAAGCTAGCCAATCAGGTTTTTGCCCAAGAAAAGATATGTGCTAACTTTGTAAAGAAGAACAAGCTTCAGGATCAGACTACTCAAGCTCTTTCATCTAGAGTCTTCACGCTGGATAATGACGATCTATATTCAAAGATTGACAAGTACGTCAATGAGACCATTAAAGAAGCAGTACAGAATGCTCTCCAGGATCCAGTTCGTGAACGATTCAGAGAGTTGTCATAATTTGAAATGAAAGAAATTCTTCATGATCGGATGTTCGAAAGTGGCTCCTACTGATCACATCCTGAACATACAGCTCTCTATGAGGCTTTGGAGGCATCTATGGATCGTGATAACAGGGAGGAGTTTAATGAAGAAATGGTTAAGTCTCATAAGAGATGACATGATGATCAAGATCCTCCTCCACCTCCATTGAAAGATTCTGATCAAAGCAAAAAAGAAAAGGCACGATTCGGATGCTTCTGGTTTAAAGCAGCCTTTTGTTCAGGAGTCTTTAGCTTGGAAGACCTCTGACACTCGTAAAGCTCCATTTGGCTCCTCAAATCAAAAGTCCACTTCCTCACCAGAACAGCCTGTTGATGACATACCAATACCAGATGACATGCATCTCTCCAATTCAGAAGACACCAGTGCTGCCCACCTTCCTAAAATCAAGACTCGACCAGACTGATTGAATCCTATACCAGAAGAAGAGGCACCAGAAACACCTAAACCAGATTGGGTCATTCCTTAAAATGACTTACCTAAAATGGAGAACAACTGGGCAGATGCACTGGCAAGAACGTACAAGGATCCTGAAGAACACAAGTTACTTCAAAAGAGTGGAGATATAGGATCCTTCATCAAATGGTATTGCAAGCAGATTGAAAAGAAAAAGCTTGTAAAAGCATATTTTGAGGGTCAAACTTACAAGTTAGTCCGACCATTCCACAATAATAGCATGTCTCTTCAATTCCAAATGGAAGAATGCCACCTGTTGCTGACAGACAAGATTGGTTGGATAATTCCTGAGGGAAATCGGGTCTAGCACAACATCAGCAAACCTTTACCTCTATGAGGCTCGCCAGGTCAGGTAACAATACAAACTTAATACTTTTTCAACAAAGACCTGGAATATCTTGTGTCATGTGACAAGAAAATATGGAATGCTCTGTCGATTTCCAAGCTAAAAGTTGCGTACTATCCATACTTTGGGCTAGAAGAATTAGTGCCGTCACTATGGATTGAAAGTGAATGTGAATATGATATTAGTGTGGCTTACGATATTACCCACTGGTGGTTCAAGCGCAAAGAATTCTACGTTACAAGACACAGTGCCCTATCTAATCGTAGTACAGTCAGATCTCATATGCAGATTCTAAGTGTTGTCAGTCTCAAGACATTCTTAAGATACAAATACATATTTATGAAGGAGATTGTTCTACGCAGAGCTGATTACAAAGAACACAAGATCTCGGAAGCCGACTTCAAAAATCTGCATCCGAATGATTTTGAAGACTTGTACCTGCTTCATCTTCAAGGCAAGCTCAACCACCTATATGGAGCTGACAAAGTACATCCATTCAACGTAGTCAATATGTGGATTAGAAACATAGTCATCAGACAACGTGTGGAAGACTTGCAACTTGGCATCGAAAGCTATCAGACAAAGCTCAATCTTACACAACCAAACTGGGATGCCTCTGACTTTCTATTCAAAGAAGATTACACCATTGTCAACAAGCCAAGGGCCATAATCTACAGAGATAGGAATAATCAGAAGAAGATGATGAGGGAGACTGAATTGCACAAGTTCAACGATGGCACATTAACGAGAGTTCTAGAAAAGCTGGATTTCATGATCAAGGACTACAAACTTTTCAACTATAATCTGGGCATAGAAAGGAGGATTTGGACTGAGGATGACAAGAGAAGGAGTCAAGAGTTCATCAAGCTGATTGAGAGAAGGCTCAAGATAAGGAGAATCTTCAAGAGTCTTGAAATCTTTATCGGTGGAAGGTTAAGAGATGTTGACTACAGACTCATAACCAGAACAGAATGATCTCAACATTCTGACACTCAGGTCAACATCATCTTATGTTGTATATAATATCTTGTACATTATTATTATCTAGTAGTGTATCTTTAAGTGTTAAGTGTCAACGTATAATTTTTTCATGAGTTTTTCGTTAAACTCAAAATCTTTCAAACTTATTATACTTAACACTCACACATACCCTCATAGATTGAGGGGGAGCATTACTATGTTTCCAAATAGGCTTATGAATAAACAACACATTTTTCTCCCAGTTTTTTAACATATTTGAATCAATTGATATCCAAAATATCAAAGGATTTGAAAATTTTAATAATGGGAGAAAATGTGATTAACATATGAAAATGTGATAAAAATGTGATTTTAAGGACTCATGTGCATACTCCATCCCTCATGTGCTAAACACTTTCGAATATCGATGCACATGTTGAGGGGGAGCATTTCTAAAATGGTTTTATTGCAAGGAGAATAGTACCAAAAGACCGACCACGTATTTAATTTTATCAGAGTTATAAGGTTGGTAAGGTTAGGTATTTGTTCCCATGATCCAGCCAGAACCGGAGGGATCTACCCAGGGACAACCCACTAGTTAGTGTAGAAGTCCTTAGGTATGATATAAAAAAGGAGTAAAAGTGAGAATAAGGGAATAGTGCCGACTGAGATGGAGCTAGTACTAGAACTAACCTAACAAGGTACTAGTCATGAAGTCTAGGTAAGCACTGAAGGGGTTAAAGAATGAAAAAGAATTGTAAGGATAAAGGGTGAAAAGAAAGAAGCCCTTCATACATTTAGGCAGAAACCGGGTCAACGCATCTGCTATCAGAATCACAATGATGATTGCTGACATTGAAGACTGAAATCATGGACCCAGTAATGCAATGCACAACCCTCCCTAGCCACTCAGAATCTCTCAAAAGATTTATGTTTCATTTATCACGGAGATTAAACACATTTCTATCGACTCTCTAACTCCGAGTTAGTTGGTATAGAAAAGGTGGCAGTCTGCTCCAGCCTCCGATTACTAAAACCAAAGTGCACTATCAAGTCTAGAGCCAAGAGATCATCCACAAATCTCACTATGACACTATTCCAATGTACTTGTCTTTCACACAGTGTAAAAACAAGGAATAACTTAAGAGTCCTACGCATTATCCTTGTGGTATTGCTAGAACATCAAAGTGATACTTAAGTATTCACAATGAAGATGGAAATCCTGCTAGAGCCAACATCAAACAAGCTCTAGGTAGGTGACTTTTGAGACCCTAAATGGATTAAACTTGTGACACTGGATATCAATTCGGTCCAGATTTTGAACTAACGATTGATGAATTTTGACAAACACTTAAAACTCTTGTTGTGTTGCAAAACACTTTTACCAGTAACACGTCTATTGATTTTCAAATCAATTTTCTCTTCAATCGGTGAGACTTTGTCTCTCTGGTTCACTCATATCGCGTTGTCTACTTTAAGACGCTCCGATATTGAGAATGACTAGTACAGCTGCGAAACCCTGTCAAGGAAATTCTTTAGAATTCTACCTGATCACAGGCAGTATTTATACTGATTAACAAGGAACTGTGGTTATTGCAACCGTATTCGAAAAAAGTGAACAAAGACTCTTTCGTTTATTACTAACGTAAACCTGCAGGTATTCCCGACAGTAGCAGGTGGCAGACGGAGACAAGTTAGATTCATAACCACATGCTCATACTTGACCGACACAACTTAAGACTTCACGAAAGCTCAAGTACATGTTTAAATGCTTCCGCAACTCTGATACTACACGTCCTTCTTGAAGCGACCAAGTGTTAAAGTGAAATAACTTCAAGAACAAAGAATATTCAAGCTTTCAAGATCAAGGAAGGTATGAGCATGTCGGTCCGAAAGTCACAAGTACACAAGATGGCAAAGGATCCCAAGATGATGATTAGAGATTATGTTTAGCTGATGATCTCAAGAAAGCTCAAGATCACATACAAAGACAAGCTTAAGCAAACAAGCTCAAGCCACAAGATAAAGATCACTACATCAAAGTATAAGATATCAAATGAAGAATCAAAGACTACGAGCTGGAACACAAGATCAATCAGAAGATTGCGGAGCATAATTTAGTATTTTCTGGGGTGACCTCCCTTAGGGGGAGATTGTTAGGTTTAAGAAAAAGACTCGATCACCCCGTGTATTTTACTGTTTATCCTAGCTTGTAGTTAATAGTTAATCGTATGACATACGGTAATGGGCCGAGTATAAGCCCAAACGTGTAAGCCCATTATAAAGGCCATGGGCTGGTTTTGTACACACTATAAAAGCCTCTTCCATACCATGGAAGAGGTGGTTAGTCATTTCTCAATACAAGCATTCCATTTTCTCTCACTAGAAAGTTTCTCTCTAGCTTTCTCTCTCTAAGAAATCTGCTCAACCCTTATCCTCTAATTATGTGATGATATCTAACTTTCTACAAAAAATATTAATGATATGCGAGGACCAAGATGTGAGGGGTTTTGTGAGTATGGCGATTGTAAGGATTGTGTTTGAAAATGAGACGTATTTCATTATGAAATTAACTTGACTATTGACACCATAAGCAATGATGCTTATAAGAATTAGGATATGAGGATGAACCATTGATCTTTAGAGAGATATTGGGCATAGGTTTGGGTGTAGATTAGACGTCAGCTCGTAGCAGCAGAAGAGAGGGAGTGTTTGGTCATGGATTTAGAAAAGAATGAGCGGTATTACATGCATGCTGCCAGCAATCTTAGATATATATGGGGGCCGCCCAAATAATTCTAGAGGCCACCAACAGGAGGGGTGATTTGGGCTTGATTTTTGATGAATTTTGCGAATGGAGTGACTGATGTGTGTTTTGCAAGCTTTAAATTTATAATACTAGAGATACCGATTTTTACTAAAAACACAACACTCGAGAAGTATACCCATTCGTGTATAGTATAGCTTAAGGTAAGTTCAGGTCCTCCCAAGAGAATTGAAGATTTCACAGTTTGTAATTAAGGTGCTAAGGTTAATAAGACTGTCACAGATCAAATTAACCAAATCTTACATATAACGAATACTGTAATGAAAGTGATTTAAAAGATGATTCAATTAAATAATTAAGGTATGTTTGTTTAGGAAATGATTACTAAGATAATGAAGTGTTTGGAATAGTGTTTATAAGTTTAGAGAATAAAGATATCACAAGTTACAAAATGAATCCTTTTCTGGTCGGCCTTTATTTTGTTAACTTAGTGATTATATCAATTAATAACAACAAATCCTGTATTTAGTCCCTTTATAAAAGTATTATAACCAATAAATACGTGGAATGATAGAAAACATATAAGAGAAATCCTTTCTCCGGCCTAAATTCCTTAATATAATATATGTTATTCATACAATCAATAAACACATATCCAAACGCTCCATATCCAAGATCACATAATGCCCAAACAAACACAAGAATACTACTCCATAATCAAAGAGATGAAGATCATAACAATTATATAAATTCCAAAGACTTCATATTAACAGAGTTGTATAAATTATACCAACATTTACAAGATCAAAGATAGTGATTACAAGTTTTCTTAACCGAAAACTATTATCGATAACACTAGATTTCTATTACAACCGACCCGAACCCTCAAGGTGTTGTCACCACACTTGAAGATTCGTGGTTAGATGATGAGAAATAATGGGATAAATGTTGTGGAAGTGTGTAAAATGGGGTGGATTATGCCTCTATTTATAGGCTGAGAAAGGGGCAAAGTGCGACGCACACAAGTATTTGTACGGCGCACTTGATGAGTTAATGCGAAGTGAATTTAATGATAATTGAAGAAGTGCGGCGCACACAAGTATTTGTGCGGCGTACTTAGGGAGTTAATGCTTCTATTTATGACTTCATTTATTCTTCATAATCATATGGGAAGTGCGGCGCACAACTGGTAAGTGCGGCGGACTTGCATGCATGAGAGGAAGTGCGACGCACAATAGATAAGTGCGGCGGACTTCAGAGATTTTCAGCTTGAGAATTCATTCTTTTCTTGTATCTTGATTTCTAATGTGCGTAAACACTTGAGTTTTGCTTCTTATGGTCTTGGGATGTCTTCTAGTGAACCTGTATATGTTTTATGCTAAAAAGTACCAAAAACTCACGAGAAAATGATTAGATATAAATAAATAACGCCGCCGAAAACATGTATAATTTAGGCGTTATCAAATCCCTCCACACTTAGCTATTGCTTGCCCTCAAGCAATTAAAGCGAGAAAACAAGATCATTTATCATGACGTGGAGAAAAAATCATTTTAGCATTAACAAGTGTTTACCAGTTTTATAACTTTTCAGGCATTGACATATAATAGAGCACCTCACATAGGGAAAGTGTTTGTTTTTGAATTCACACGAGTCACTCAGATAGGGTTTATATTTTTGTGAAGCCACTCATTTGCACAGACATAATCTAGGTCGCTACCATATGCTTGTACTAGACACATAAACATGCCCGTTACGGCGTGAGCACCTAGACAGAAATCTCAAAGAGGTAAAATGTATATAGATAGGGGGTGGGGGGGGGGGGGGGGGGGGGGGGGGAGGGGGGTAGTAGATACTTGATATCCATGGGCCAAGAACTTTTCCTTTACTTTAACTTTTATTCTTTTTCTTTCTCTTTCTTTTTTCTTCTTTTTATAATAATTATTTTTTAGGTTTCTTTTCCCCATCCCAAATTCTGTGATAACTAAGGCTAGGCACAAAACTTCTCTTCCATCAAACAATTTTTCTTGCCTGGGGATACTTTGGGGGGCACAACACTAAAAGCGAGTGCTGCAGATACATGATTGCATAGGGATTTATTTCACCTCTTATCATACGACTTTGTCTATAAATTAGCCTCATTGTGGTCTAGTAAATGATGATCAAGCACAAGTTCTGGAGCTACTAAATTATCGGCCCACTCATATAACTTTATACCAATACCAATGTTCCAGAAAAGGCGACAAAGATCATACGTAAAGACCGTAACATGACGATAGACGCACATATGACTGCATTCAACCCTAACTCGAACAAGCTAAAGGCAAAAATTATCTTGGGTATCAAAGATGGATACCCGAATTCTTTAAGGCTAAATTTCTCACAATTTTAGTGGGTTGATTTTGTGCTAGTTAAAATGTTAATCTGGTTGGATTTGCCTTACTAAGCGTATGCATTTTTATGTTTTTGGAAAAGCAATATATTAATTTTTTTTAATTTTCCAGAAAATATCAGTTGAAAGTTTTACTAGCTTGCAGGGCAAACATGGAGGGATATGATTTATTTTTCCTATTTGCAACCTCTCCACACTTAAGTTGAACATTGCCCTCAATGTAAGAACTGATAAATATAGAAAATAGGGAAAATTAAGGGAAAACGGTACTTCCCGGGGTTCTTAAGTTCTCGGTTGAATTCTGAAAGATATGGCACGAAACGGAACGCCAAGCATGTGTATTCTACCACATGTAATATATTACTCCAATTATATAAGTCTCCAAGTGTAAAATGCCAACCACCAATCCAAGCTCCACCTGTTTTATTTAATCTGCAAAATAGACACAACTACGAAAAACATTAAATACAAAAGCGCACTTTCATAGGCACCACGGTTGTATTTAGCGTATGCAACCAGCCTTTAAACCCCTCGGTGTCCCAAGTGAACGAGTTATAGTATCGTGAGGGTTTCCAGCGAACACACCCACAAAGTTCGAAACATTCTTTTTAGATGTAAAAATCGAGTAAGAAATACACCGGCCCATGCACATCAACTTGATAAAACTGCGAGGATATTTTATATGGATGTTATATATAGTAGATAATAAAATAATATAGTAATATATAATTAGTTATTTTATAGGTATATATATTAGTTATTTTATAGGTTTATTATTATTTACTATTACTACTATTATTATTATTATACTTAACTTGATTTAAGATTTCTAAATGATACGGTTCAAGTGGGAATGATCCACTCTTAAAGCTTGAGGGTATGGTATTTTTGGAATGTACTCACGGAATGGATATTCATTTTTTTGACAACGTGATAGCCCCTTTTTGATGCCTTAATAGGTTTATCTTTTTCGATTTTAACGATAATAGGAGGTGGTGGATCTTTTTGAATTTTCGGAGAATCATCGGACTTTCCACTCCCGGTGAATACGACATTCACTTGCTCGGTTTGAGCTTGAGGAGGAGGTTGTGGTTTAGTCCAATTGGTTCGTTCAGAAGAGATGTTTTGAGACTTCTCCCACTCATCTATTTTCCTTTCCATATTTTTATAGATAGTTTGACAATTCTTTTCGTTTTGCTTCATTTTTAAAATCATATTGTTAATATTATTTTTGACAAACATATTTGAAAATCTTTAATCATCCAAGAATTTGGTGATTGATTTTTCAAAATTAGTTTTAGATTGAGGTTCTTGGTTAACTGTTTTAAACTTTTTGTTAGGTAAAACACCGGTGGTTTTACCATCGTCTCTGGCAAAAAGTTTCCAATGAACAGTTCTCATACTACGGATATATCGTTTGAAATCTTCGAGATCATTTCTCACATCATTGTTTAATTCTGTGAGTGATCCCTCATAATCATTAGAATCATAATGGGATTGGTGGAAATACGAATCATGAGAATTTCGGTTTTAATAACCTTCAAATTGGATGTAATCTACTTCATGACGTTCACACATCGGCGTGCCATCGTTCATGTGGTTTTTAGAAGCGTGGTTATCTCTAAGCTTATTGTATTTGTTACGTATATCTTGCAATTCTTCATTTAAGCTTATAATTTGAGAATCCATAGCCTTCAATTTTTCCATAAATCGAGAATTATCATTATTACTTCCATCGGTGAAAGCAACATATTTTTGATGATGTTCGTTTTTAGATTTAATGGGCCAATCATGTTCGAAAAGGACTTTGTCATCAAGAAATTGAAAAGCTTGATTAGGACTTTTGTAAAGGAAGATACCTCCAACAGTTACGTCCAGGATTCCTTGAGTGGGTTCGTCTAGACCATGATAGAATATTTGAATAATAGCTCCTTTGGTCAGACCGTGCCCATGACATTTTCGAAGCATGCTCTTGAGTCGTAACCAAGCATCGGTTAGACTTTCACATACGAGTTGAGAGAAAAATTTTGATTTCAAGTAAAAGATGGTTAAACAACGAAGGTGGAAAGAATTTGTTTAAAAAAGATTTTCTTATTTGTTCCCACGATGTTATAGATTCTTGATTAAGTTCGTTTAACCAGGTTTTAGCTTTATCGCACAAGGAAAAGGGGAATATCAAAAGCTTGACAGCTTCACTTTGAGTTTCGCCATATTTGAACATGTCGCAGATTGCTAGGAATTCACGGATGTGGTCATGCGGATCGGCCCGTAGATAACCATCAAATTTATTTTCCCGAATCATATTCAAGTGAGTACTATTGATAACAAAGTTGTCATCAACATTGGGTTGAACAATGGCAGAATTAGGAGTCGGTGCTACAATCTTGGCATTTTCCCACATAGGTTGATCATCAAGATCGAGGATTATTATT
>BQNB010016056.1:6684-24002 GCA_026074375.1 Tanacetum coccineum
GGTGGGAAAAATGATGGTCATGCTCAAGTGGAATTCCCCGAAGATATGCTCATACCCCGATTCTGATGATCATTTAGAAACTATGATACATGAAACTTATGAGAATTGGCAGCAACAACTTTGGGATCCAACGTATTTCCAAGATAGAGCTATCCTTGCACCTACTCATGAAGAAGTCGACAAAGTAAATGCAAGAATGATGTCCAAATTGTCTTGCAAAGAGACGGTGTATTATAGCTCTGACACAATTTTAGATATAGATGTTGATTTTAACTATAATGAGTCGTTGTACTCGACTGAATTTTTAAATTCAATCAGGATGTCAGGAATTCCAAACCATAAACTAGCTTTGAAAATTGGTGCTCCCATAATGTGTTTACGAAACATTGATTAAAGAGGTGGATTGTGTAACGGAACCAGGTTACAAGTCCTTAGGCTGGGAATAAAAAACATTGAGGCAAAGATTATATCAGGAGGAAAAGTAGGAGATGTTTGCTCAATTCCAAGAATGAAAATATCCCCGACTGATAAGAAAATGCCATTTCAGCTAAATAGAAGACAATTCCCGGTTTCTATTTGTTTTGCGATGACAATAAACAAAAGTCAAGGTCAAACTTTATCTAAGGTCGGACTTTATTTAGAACGCCCGGTTTTTTCTCATGGTCAACTTTATGTCGCCGTTTCGAGAGTTAAGAGCAAGAAAGGCCTTAAAGTGTTGTGTTGTGACTGTAAATGTGTATTCGTTTATATTGATTGAGATGAATACAATAGGATACATATTTAGTATGCATAATGGGCCTAACCTAGTTACATACAAATACAAAGAAGGCCATGGGCCATATAGACAATTAACAGCCCCCCGCAGTTGGAGCGGGAGATGAAGGAACGCTCAAACTGGTACGAAACTCATCAAATAAACTAGTAGGTAAACCTTTGGTGAAGATATCCGCATACTGATAACGTGACGGGACATGTAGAACCCGTATAGCACCGGTAGCAACAAGATCCCGAACAAAGTGAATGTCAATCTCGATATGCTTTGTACGTTGATGTTGCACGGGATTAGAAGAGAGATAGACGGCACTCACATTGTCACAATAGACAAGTGTAGCAGTGGCTAGAGGAGTATGAAGTTCACGTAATAGATTACGTAACCAGCAAGTTTCAGCAACCGCATTGGCAACACCCCGATACTCAGCCTCAGCACTAGATCGAGAGAGAGTAAATTGGCGCTTCGATGACCAGGAGAGAAGATTGTTGCCAAGAAAAACACAATAACCAGAGGTTGATCGACGAGTAGTGGGACAACCCGCCCAATCCGCATCTGAGTAAGCCACTAAAGATGACGTCGTAGAGGAATAAAGCTGTAATCCATAGGACAAGGTGCCACGCACATACCGTAAGATCCTCTTGAGAGCAGAGAGATGAGGCTCTCGGGGGTCATGCATAAAGAGACAGACCTGCTGAACAGCATATGAAATGTCAGGCCGGGTAAAGGTGAGATACTGTAAGGCCCCGGCTAGGCTGCGATATAATGTAGAGTCAGAAATAGGAGCACCATCTGCAGAAAGTTTGGAGTCCGTGTCAACAGGTGTACGACACGGTTTACAATTAAGCATACCAGCCCGATCAAGAACCTCAGTCGCATACTTTTGTTGAGATAGAAACATCCCCGAAGCATTACGAGTCACAGAAATGCCCAAGAAATAATTAAGTGAGCCCAAATCAGTCATGGAGAACTCTGCATGAAGAGAAGTGATAATCTGCTGTAACAGATCAGAAGAAGATGCAGTCAAAACAATATCATCAACATATAAAAGCAAGTAAGCAGTGTCTGCCCCCTGTCTGTAGATGAAGAGTGAAGAGTCACAGCGACTATGATGAAACCCAACCCGAGCAGCATAAGCCGCAAATCTCTGAAACCAGGCCCGAGGGGCCTGTTTAAGCCCATAAAGAGATCCGCTGGAGAAGGCAAACATGATCTGGATGCTGCGGATCCTGGAAACCAGAGTTTGGTGCAAGTGTAAACATTCTCTGATAACGATCCCATGTAAAAAAGGCATTCCTTGACATCAAGCTGGTGAAACCGGCTAAATGTCTAGAAATGGCTAGACTGAGTACTGTTCCGAATAGTAGCCGGTTTGACAACCGGACTAAATGTCTCATCCACATCAATACCTGCAAGTTGAGTGCTACCATTTGCAACAAGACGAGCCTTGTACCGACTGAGGGTACCATCAGCGTTATACTTATGCCGAAAAAGCCACATAGAACGAACAATGTTCGCGTCCGGTGGCCGAGGCACAAGAATCCAAGTATTATTTTTAATTAAAGCAGTATATTCATCAAGCATAGCACGATACCAATTTGGGTCACGAAAAGCAATTGGATAGGACTTAGGAATAGGTGATATGGTGGACACGTGTAAGTTAAAACGTTGAGTGGGACGATTAGTACCGACACGAAAGCGAGTGACCATGGGGTGAGTCGAGGTGGGATTATTGTGGTTGTGTGTAGGAATAGTTGTTTCAGTGGATGCGTTTGATGTGGGCTGGACGTTTGGTGAGTGGGGAAAGTGGGCTAGACTCATGTGTTGTTGTGAGCAGATGTTGGAGTGGTCTTCATGGTGGACTGGGTGGATGCAGATTAGATGTTTATATAGTGGTGCTGGGAAGAGGTGATGCAGAAGTGAGTTTGGATATGACCTGTTGATGTATGATGTTGGGCGAAGGCAAAAATGTATACGAGTGTGAGTCTGAGGAAGTCGTATATCCATATGGGAAAAACTGTCTCATCAAATGGTTAAACATGACGGGATAGAGAGATTTTTTTTACGTGTTTAAGTCTAGGCAATCGATATCCGCGGTGATTTGTCGGATATCCCAGAAAAATTGCGGTTTAGCCCGTGTTCAAAAGATTGTAATTTTGTGGAAGATGAGGATAGCAAAAGGCAAACCAAAAGACACGAAGAAGATCGCATAGTTACGGTGTTTGTTTTAAAAAGGCGATGTGATGCATTTCAATTGTTGATGGCGGTGGAGGGTAAAGATGTTCAAGAGGTGCCGGCCATGTGAAGAGCATCAACCCAAAATGTAGTTGGCAGGGAGCGTGGAAAAGAAAAGTACGAATCATGTTTGTTGATGGTGCGTATCCATTCCGTTTAGAGTTATCCCGTTTTGTTGTGAATCCTTGGGACAAGAGAAACAAATGGGAAATACCCATTGTGGTCACAAATAGTTGGTGAAGGGCAGTATTGTCAAACTCACCTCCATGATCACATTGCAAAGATTTAATGTCACAATTAAAATGGTTCTTAACATAAGCACGAAAGTGAATAAATTTGGACAACACATCCGACTTATGTCGTAAAGGGTACACCCATAAGTAATGTGAGAAATGATCAAGAAACAAGACATAATATTTAATACCCGAAACACTAGTAATTAGGAGGATGTCGCGATAAATCAGAAGTGGAATATATATCAAAAGGAGCCCTTAACAATAGTTTCTGAAAGTGCAAGAAGCCTCACGTTTGCCAAGCTTTACGAATGCATGGCAAAGCACGGAAGACTGTTTCTTATTAACATGAAATTAAATTATTAAAAACTAACGAACGTAGCACTTCACTTCCCGGGTGACCAAGTCGTTGGTGCCACGTTTGCTGTCCAACCAGAAAAGCTTGAGGGTACGACGGAGACGTGACTGGATAAAGGTCACTCGTGCTGTCACATCTGAGGAGAATTTAACGAGTCCAAAAATCCTTCACATAAAAACCAAACTCGTCAAATTCAATTGTACATTTATTTTCACGAACGAATTGACGTACATAAATCAAGTTTTTGACAATATTAGGTGTAATGAGAACATTATTTAAGTGAAGTGTACGAATAGGGAGGGTTGGTAAGCGTGCTATGGCCCGTGTTGGTGACAGGAATAGATTTCCCGCACCAACAAGAACAGATGATATATGTCGTAGAATTAAAAATAGTACTAAGATTATTAACTGAAGAGTTAAGGTGAGATGACGCACCAGTAAAACCATGTTCCAATTTGAGTTAGCCAGGAATCCTTGTAAGGTCCAAAGTATTAAAAGCATGAGGCAGTTTGTGTCCTCTGACTAGTCGAACCCGAGGAGGCAGATTGGTTTTGTACAGCAGCCGAGTAGAGGGCCTGCTGGTGGCCATTGAACCCGAACGTGGGCTGGTGTGGTTGTGTTTGCTGAAATCCTGGAGGGGCATTGGGCCTTAAGCCCATTGTGTTGTTATGTTGAACTGGTTGCTGACCCTATTCAGCGAAATAGATAAGCCCATACTGGGCCAATAGGTTCTTGTTGGGCCTTGAATGAGGGATAAAATGTATTGTGTCTGGTCTGAATTAAGACCAGTGTTTCCAGCCCTTGTTGCATGGAGCAGTATTATGGTTGAGATGAGTTTTTCGGCGTGGGTTTTGTTGGTGCCGCTTTTGGAGAGGCATGAAATGAAAACGACAATCGCCCCCACCTCGGCAATAACCTCGGCCAAAGTTGCGGCAGATCTCGGTCTTGTTCTCATTACGGGCATCGCGATCACGATTGTTGCGGTTGTCTTGATTCCGTGATTGGGATGTAGCAAGAAGCACTTGTGTTGAGCTTGATTAGTGGAGTAAGAGTATCGGTGCTTAGGACCGGAGACGCATCTCCTAGTCGAGACCATGGTGCGAACGAGTTGCTAGGTCAGGAAAGGATCTTAGTGAGCAATTATTTGGCAAGCTTCCGTATTTTTTCACTTAGTCGTTTATGGCATAGGTGACAATATCGTCATCAATCCAGGTTGAGCCAAGGTCTGTAAGAAGAAAGTGATAATGGAATCAATCTTGAGAAGTTAGGCTTCTGGTGGTGTCGTCGCATCATATTGTATGACACGTAGTTTCACCTTTAAAGCCAACGTTACGTGTCTTTTGTTATCTTGGAAAAATGGTTTTTTGATGGTGTCCCAGCGCTTTAGTCGAAGCAGGGTTTGGGTGCTGATCATCCTTTTACCGAAGCGTTGGAGAAATGGTACGAAAGATCCATGATTTTACCGATTGTGTCCAGCCGTGATCCATTCGTCGGCTAGGTGGATCGAAATGTGGACGTCGGATCCATCGATTTGGGTTTAGCACGTTAAAGTTGATCTAGTGTTGCAGGCCCATTTGAAAAAGTACTCATGTGGAGTAGTTCGATTCCTGAAGATCGAGTTTTTCGGGTACGAGACTATTGATGTTATGTACCGCGTAGAGTTTTTCAACCAAGGTAAGGGCAGGAGGGGGTGGTGGTGTATTCGAGTTTGTCATGGCAGAGTGATGAGTTCGACTGTTAAATCGAGGTGAGGTTTGATGATTTAGGGTTTTGGGGATCGGCTGTGAAGGCCTGATACCATGTAATATGATAGATATTGTATTGATTGAATGAATTACATAAGAGATGGCATATCTATTTATAATAAATAGATAGCTTTGTAAATAAGCAACATCAAACCTAACCCTAATGGACCACAAGCCCACAATCGGGCTTGGGCCACTTATTCGTCTAACACGGTTGTCCTGAGAGATTGGTCGATTGCTATTATTTTCGTTGAAGTTTTGAACTAAAATAGGTGTACTCAACAAATGCCTGCTCAACTTATACCAAACATTGGTGGAATGGTGACCCACTTTATAAGCAGGCGCAAAAAACCAACCTCTATAGTACTAGTCGGGAACCATAGAACGTGGGTAGTTTCCAGATGTTGGATTGAGCTTGGTGAATACCTGCCTCTGTAAAAATGACAACAATTGTGCTACTTCTAAAACCTGTTATATATGAAGTACAGGTTTAAAATAACATTTCACTTCAATACCTATAAACATTTTCAAACAAGATACATGTGGTGTTGGCCGGTGCACCATAGTACCCATAACGCCAATCGAATCTAAACACTTGGTTATTTACACACACGAAACTTAAGAACAAATATGTATCGTAAAAAAATTCTCCACGATGCGCTAATTATTTAGTTTGGCCTCGTCAAATCATAGAGTTTAAAATAACAAAGAAGAAAACCGTATGCGTGACGGAACAGAACCACGTAAAGCGGATACTTTAATTGGGTATCACCTATTTCATTTTATGTTTTTTTTTTCAGGTTTTCTATGGTTTATAGCAGTGATATATACTAGTTAAGGCCACTTTTTACGAGAACTACCTAACATGTGAGAAAGGTAACATATACAAGAGTAATATGATATTTAATTATTTATTAAGTTTTGAGAGAAAGTTGACATGAACTAAAACATAATACCTTTTTATATAAGTTACAAATCTAAAATTTAAATTAGAGATAGGATACGGAAATAATTCGAATAGTCGTGGTTGGATCCAAGATCATCGGACTTTATAATACCGGATAAACATATACTGAAAATGATTCCCGTGCTATATTGTTATTTTGTTAACTTTAGTATATATATAAAGAGAGAATAAAGAGCAGCAAGAAAGTTGAACTTGAACACAAGATCATTCCAAGGTAAATCAATCCCTTTACTTAAACTTGGTATTTATTTATTGGAGTTACACATAACCCTTATTTGATGACATCCCTAAACCCACAGATGGAGACAAGAACGACGAAAAGTCCAGGATTAGAAGATATTCCATATTTGTTCCATCATATATTGTCGTTGTTGCCGGTGAAAGAAGCTGCTTGCACCTGCGTCTTGTCCAAGTCATGGCTACATGCTTGGTCTACTATCCCAAAGCTTAGGTTTAACCAATCGATAATGCTTTTAAAGCAATTGGACGATTACATAAATTTGATCGACCGCACTTTGCTTAGATATTTTGAGCACAACATACCAGTTGTGAGTTTTGATCTAAAGATCATAATCAAGGATCAGGAGTCGGCTTCTCTGGTTGAAAAAATGATTGAACAATGGATTCGCGGCCTAGCACCCAAAAGGTGTTTCAATGAGCTTTGCATCACATATACTGATGAGTGTTGGCGGATTATTAAGTTTACATTGCCAGATGAGATATTCTCGGGTGTAAACCTAACTACTATAAGTGTAACGGTCGAGCATGGGTATCACAATGCAGTTGAGATGTGTCGCAATCCTGTGATCAACTGTGTGTCTCTACAAGTACTGGAGCTGCTCCATGTGAACACAAGTGAAGAGGTACTCAATAAGCTGTTGTCTACTTGTACCTTACTCAAGAAGATAAAACTTTACTTAAATAATAAATTAAAGACGACAATCAAGGTTAAAAATCTTCATTTTCTTCGCGAATTGGAAATAAGGTCATTAGATAAGAGTGTAATACTGGAAATTGATGATGTCCCAAGTCTTTGCTTGTTTACTTATACTACATTCCCGCGTTGGTCAAACCCTCAACCATTCAACATGACTTCCTTGGGAGGCGTGACAGATTTATGTATAGGCGGTGTGACCATGTACGATGCATATTTCGACATGATCAACTCGAAATTTCCTAACTTAGAATGTTTGACTCTTCGAACATGGTTTACGGGTGAGAAAAGGTGGGATATTACATGTGTTTCTTTGAATAGATTGGACCTAATTTTATGGCAACACACAGAAGCCCACCAACAAATTTATGCTCCAAAATTACTCCTTTTCGGTTACAAGGGCTTTATAATTCCAAAACTCTCGTTTCCAAACATCGTTCCCAAACAAATTAACCTTAAACTATTGTTAAATGGTCCCGTTGATCATTTGTTTTTCCTTAAGATGAGAGAAGCACTAAGTTTATCAAGCGGCTTTGACATTGAAATATCATATTGGAGCAGTGATATTGTAGTGCCACTGAACATCGACATTGATAACCTAAGAAGAAAGGTCCCATATCCTGCTACAAACGTGAGACAACTATTGGTTGAAATAGATTTCGAAGAGCGTATGGGGGAGTACCTGCAATTTATTGATACATTTTTTTCGATTTGCCATCCCAATTACGAAAGGGTGTATCGAGACAAGCCCTCTAAAGACATCAACTCCTACAAGCAGATGGTAAAGTGGATGATAGAAAAGAAAATGCCTGAAGTCATAGATGTTTGGATAAAAGATCCTCATACTGGAAAATGGGAAGACCAGACAAATGTTTGGAGAAGTTCTCCTGAGAATTTGGTTAGTTGGTATGCAATTTCGTTCCAACTAAATTGGTGTTCACGCTAAAACATACAATCGTCAGTTTAATTATTAGATTTACTATTTTAATTTGTCAACATATTAAGTTTCAATTTTTGTCTTTGAGAATTGTTATAGAAACTTTTGTTTATCTGTGGATCTATATTTCACCGACTTTGAAGATGTTATTAATTTGATTCATTTTTGATGATGTCTACGAGACCATTTCCATATCTTGTTCCTACGTTCATTTAGATCTTTCTTCATGTTAATTAACCCATCCTTTGGAGGCGGCTTCCTGCTATACCTGCAGGATCAGATTCGTTCAAGTTATTTATGTTTCAACCCAGAAAACAGCTTGGACTCTTACTGCGGTCTTCTCAGCTCATCAGATGAATTGAAATAAAACACGTGCAAATTTTGGTGATCTACTTAAAATAACGATCTTATATGCTATCATCAATAAGATATGATGTCTGGTTGAATGGAACTATCAATATATATACTTCACCATAGATTGGTTTTATCTATATATTATTTCCTCTTTACCTCAAAAATTCTTGAAATAAAAAAACTAAAAAAATGAGCTCTTGATGAAAAAAAAGGGGGATACAACAATAAAATCTTAGAAAGGCTTTTTTTTTGTCCAAACCATGTTGCACGCATGTAGTACGTAGCACAGCTTGAGAAGATGTAGAGAGGTGGCCAGAGGCCGAGATCAATGTGCTAAACCCATTGAATCGTTTGTGTGGGAACGAAAGATTCTTAAACTGCCGAAGACGAAATGCCCTAAAGAGTGAAGTTTGTTACCAAGTATAAATTCATTCTTTTAATGGGTGGAGATTTAAATCAAACAGAACATGATGGACCCTTTTAAAAATTTAAAATCAAAATTTGAAAATTAAGATCGGATTGAAAAAGTCACGGTTAGTTCCAAAATCTCGCAAAATATATGGGAAATGATATCAATGTTCGTTTAATTTTAGTTTCTTTAAACTTCATAACCCCAATACTAGTTTTGTTCGACAATAATTCCGCAGCCGGTAAAAACGATTCCAAATCTTGTAGTGTATATAGTACATAATTTTAATTTACTAAACGCGAATAATTTGGCGCCTTTATTCTGTTTTTTGTTGGGGTGCCCAGGAATGGAAGAAGGAGCAAGAAGCAGCCTGCAGATACGCGCACCAGAGTTAGATGATTTTCCGGAATTGATCCACCGTATACAATCATTGTTGCCGGTAAAAGAAGGCCTTCGCACATGCGTCTTGTCCAAGACATGCCTGCAACTTTGGTCTACCATCCCTACGCTCAGGTTTCATCAACCCTTAGTATTTTTTAGCAAAGAACAAAAAAGAAACTACATCAAATGGATTGACCAAACTATGCAAAGGTATATCAGGGACAATATACCAATTGAAAGTTTTGATCTTGAATTGGTCCTTAAGTATGGTGAGCTATTTGATGATTTCGACTTTAAACAAAATGTCTGGAGTACTATTATGAAAAAATGGATGCAGTTTGTAGCTTCCAAAAGCAGTCTCAAGGAGCTTAACCTCACTGTTGATGTAAATACATTTTCGTCATTATTATCAGATGAAATATTCTCCGGTGAAAACCTAAAATCAATAAGTGTAAGAGTCTACGGGTATAAGTTTGTTTCTCTGAATCCACTGATCAAGTGTGTGTCCCTAAGAGTACTAGATTTGTACAAAGTGAATTTAAGTGAAGGGGTACTTGATAACTTGCTTTCTACTTGCATTTTACTTGAGAAAATAAGTCTATCATTTGTCCCGCGCTTGGGGAAAGTCAAGGTTAAGAACCTTATGTGGCTTCGCGAATTGAGAATAGCTACAAGAGATGTAGGAGAACAATTGGATATTAAACATGCCCCTAGTCTTCGCTTGTTGTTTTATACTTGTTATCACTTTCAGATTAATGGATTCACAGTGGATTCATTAAATAATCTAAGAGAATTAGGTTTATGTGGTGAGTTTGTGGAGGACCATGCTTTTCTCGACATGATCAAATCAAAATTTCCCCTTCTTGAGATTTTGACCCTTGAAATACAATATTTTAGTATGGAAACCTTGTCTATCACAAGCGGATCGTTGAAGAGATTGATCCTACGGTTGTTGGATAAAAGGCCGATAAATATACAAGTTCATGCTCCACACTTACTTTATTTATCATATACGAGTACAACGTCAATGGCTAAAGTCTTGTTTCAATCTATGGTACCCGAGCAAATCGATGTTGAAATGAATCTAGATATTATTTCAATTCATGATTATTCATTATTCCTAAACATGAGGGAGGCACTCAATATACCAAGCAGGTTCAACATCGAGATAAATTTCTCACGAATAGATAATCACCCACGGCCACCGATGCTGGATGTTAACTATCTGAGAAGAAGGGTCCTGTTTCCAGCAACAAACGTGCAACAACTATCAATTAAAACGAATCCAGACGAACGCTTGTGGGAGCACTCGCCAATTTTCGATGCACTTTTTTGGATTTGTCATCCTAAATATGTAAAGATATGCCGACACGTCCCATTCAAAGAAGACAATTACTTCTGGAAGCTAGTGGTGAATTGGATGATGGAAAAGAAAACCAGAAAGTGGCATTGGCCGGAACTGAAAAACATCGAAGTAAAAAATCCTTATGACGGAGAATGGGAGACTGTAACAAGTTCTTGGATAAGTTTTCTTGACGGATTGCCTCCGGTTGACTGGCATTACGTCAAGTTCAAACTGAAATGGTGTTCTCTCTAGAACATGCTGATATATATTGAGCTCGATTATTCGATTCACCAATCTGTTTTCTAGCCTTTGATTGAAGTATTTTGGAATTAGTATAATACCTACGGCGAATTTAACTTGTTTGTCTGCAACATTTCATGGGATGTAACTGATTATTCTCATTATTCATCAATGTTTTTTCTTTCATTTTACTTATCAATCATTCATTAATTAGTTTTTTTTATATAGATCACCCATGTGCAAGGTGTGCCTCAGCTTGTTTATGATAAGGCCATGAATACTTGTTTAAGATCCTCTCAATGCCTACTATATCTAGTACTATACTATATATCTGTTATATGAAAGAGTTTTAATATATAAAAGAAGTTCCTTTGGTATTTGATACGCGAATAGTTTATTGCTTTGAGCCCAGCTTGATTGATACCAAGGTAGCTAGAAAAGCCCAAGCTCAATTGGAGTACAGGACTAACTGAAAATTACAATTATTTGATCATACAACTAAATATATGCATGTTTATTTGATCAAAGGAAAGAAAAGGCATTATGGCGCCTAAAAGGCTGAAATACCTACGCAGGGATGAGGGATGTATGTATTAACAAAACCGAAAATATGCGACAAAATCAGAAGTGAATGTATATTATGAGTGTGAAAGGCAAAACCGAGCTTTGTAAATATATGGCACAACGTCTAAGAACAACAACAGTTGCGTTTATGTTTTGTTTGTAGTTCATACAATCATACAGGATTTGGTTGTACGGCTTTAACCCTTAACTATTTATAGTAAACAAATTAAGACGACCATGTATTTTTTTTGACATATTAATGGACGGACTAAACAATACATATATATACGTGACACAAAATATAAAGACCTAGTTCATTTAGAGAAACTGTAATTTTTAATAAAAATTTATGCTATGCGACAAACATTTATCGGGTTCCCACGAACCCTTAAACCCACCCCTGATAGTATTATATTTCTTAACAGTAAATTTAATTATTTTCTAATATGAGAACCAGGGGCGGTACCAGAAAATTTTATAAGCGGGGGCAAATATAAGGAATGCATATACATAAGGTCGGGTCCTCAATTGAAAATATTTTTGTTAAGGTTAAACCATAAATTTTGCACTAAATTCGATCTTAATGTGATATCTATTTTCATGCAAATACCAGATACGAATTTTTAAATTCATAAGCAATTAAGTATAGCAATGTCACTCATAAATTTAAAAGACTTTTTCGATGTTTTCATTTTTTTAGTACAAGTTCACTAAAACACTTTCTATATGTAATTATTATGCAGTAAAATAAACTAAAAAAAATCGCCATTAAGCATAAAGTATAAACTATAAGTTTGTTTTGATAACATGTTTGTTACATAGTTATTTATAAAGAACAAAAGAATGAGCAAAAACAAATGAACATAATAAGAGAAAAAGCGTAACGCGTAAGAATCGAACAGAGGTTAATCAGAAATGTAAAAGGCCGCATAACCACTAGAAAAACAGACATTTCATTTACAACAACGAACTTTTTTTATCTTTATTACGTATTTAAATACAAAAATTAATGTCATCTTTACAAAATAATACTATTAGGAAAAAAAATTGTGGGGGCAGCTGCCCACACTGTCCCCAGTGTAGAACTAAATAGATACACGTAAAAGAGACATGTGAATAAAATATCTAGCATATAAATATCTAGTGGCAAGTGTGGTCATGTTTGTTTTCTAGTGCGTTACTAATAATGATATGTCTTCCACATAAATTTTTATCTCAAAACTATTACAAGTGGTTTTATTTATGTACACGTTAAAGAAAATAATATCGACATGTGGGATATGTGGACATACATGCTGTACTTTTTGTCCACGTCAGACTCAAATTTTGCCGTTTTTCCAAAGGTCGGATTTCCTTTAGGGGTGTACGTTCGGGCGGTTTACGGTTTAGTAGGGTTAATCGGTTTGAGTTATTCGGTTTTTAAAAATAATTTTGAATAACCAATATCCAAACCAAATTAATCAAAACCAAACCAATCCAACCAAATAAGTAATCTGGTTATTTGGGTCGGTTCTCCATAAAACCATATAAGAGCATTATCTATAAAAGGTAAATTGTCATCATTAAAACTTACTAAAAACTCAGGTTGCAATAAATATACCATAATAATAACCCATAAGCTGATTAATTACATCAAGTCATCAGTACATCTTTATTCATATGAAATTCATAAAAACAGGAACCAAAATGAAACTAAAACAAGACATAGTGAGTTCAAGACAAAAGAAAACATCAAACCACAAAACAATCCATACTCAAAATTCAAAGAAAACCAAACAAACTCAAAAGTAAACCATCAATCATCTTACTGCTCCATCTTAAACAACATTGCTTCCATCTTTCACAAGCTCTACAGTAACATGAAGAAAAAATAGGTTGTGTTATAAACCAATACAAGAATTTAAAGTATAAGTGAATAAATACAGAATGGTAAAGAAAAAATTAGTTACCCTCTTCAATCTTTTGTATCTCATCCCAATTTTAACGTCTAACAACATAGAATTTTTACGAAACCAATCTTCGGTGCAGATTAGACTTTCAACAACAGGAGGAGTTAGAGAGCTCCTAAATGCATCTAACACCCTTCCACCAGTGCTAAACACAGATTCAGAAGCCACCGTGGAGATGGGAATTGCCAGGACATCTCTAGCAAGCAAGGATAGTATGGGAAACCTCGGGTTGTTAACCTTCTACCAATTCAGTATATCAAACTTATCCGTTTCATCTTCAACATCCTCATTCAGATACCTATCTTACTCCGACTTTGAGTCCTGTAATCCGTTTTCAGACTTTCTTCGTTTCATTTCCATTCGAACCTATTGGAACATAACAATAAACATTAAGAAAGTAATATATAGTTTTTTTATAAAAATATATGGAAAATACTTACCTTTTGTTTTAAAATGGCTGACGGCTCAATAACAGGAGTCGTAGTAGCAGAACGCTTATTCATCGACGATGAAGCATCAACAGATTCAAACATTGTATTGTGTCTTCGGTGACGCATGTGATTCAGACCATAATCTAATAAAATTCAACCAAAGAAGCTTTTATCATAGCACACATAGCTTTTCCTTCAATTTTCCCATAAACATCCCCCAATAACACTTCCACATACTCAAAGTTATTTCTCGGATCAAGCACAGACGCAACTACTGTTTCCATATTAACATTTATCAAAGCTCCCAATAATTACTTATCAAAACATTGCATTCTTCATCTTTTGCCAATAGCACAAGATTTGCATTAGGGACCCCATTAATACAATTGTTTAAAGCTGCATAGATGGATGTAATATCATCCAAAAAGCTATTTGATGTTACATATAGTGTCCCCGATACCTTTAAAGTAAGCTCATAAAAATGCTCCAAAAACATGGTCAATCTCCTCACATTCGCCCAATCAGATGAAATCGTCACGCCGGTCTTCTCAAGATCATCTCTATAATGACGGTCCTCACTGTCATATCTAGCGAAGGCCCTCTCATACTTTTGTGCCGCGTCCAACATCAGATAGGTGGAATTCTAACGAGTTGGAACATCTAGAATCAAACTTTTTATGCTTGGACACTTTTCAATATCAGCATATTCCTTAAATTTTGCCAACCTTTGAGGAGAGTGTCTGATGTATTTCACAGCAGCCCTGACACAGTCAACCGACTTCCCAATATGACTCAAACCGTCTTGAACAATAGATTCATTACATGAGCTATACAACGCACATGTAGCCATTTACCTTCCAAAATAGATTTCTCCCAATTAGCAAACTTGCTTTTCAAATATGCAACCGCCACATCATTGGTACTAGCATTGTCTACTGTAATGGTAAATACATTAGACTCGATACCCCATTTTAGCAAGCACATCTCCACCGCCTTTCCAATATCAACACCCCGATGACTAGAGATGGGGCAAAAGTTTAGCACTTTTTTCCTTAAAACCCAATCATTGTCGATATAATGAGCAGTGAGACACATGTAGTTTATTCGTTGAAGAGAAGTCCATGTGTCGATAGTCAAACAGATCCTACCGACATTGCCCCTAATCAAAACACCAACTTTCTTCTTTTCCTTAAGATAAAGCTTCATGCAATCTCTAGCCATCGTAATTCTGGATGGAGTATGAAACAATGGTTGTGTAGCATTTAAAAAATGCTTATAGCCTTTTCCCTCTACGAACTTGAATGAAAGCTCATCTACAATCAACATGTAAGCCAACGACCTCCTAATTGATTGCTGGTCAAATTTCCAAGCAATCATTTTCCTATCATCACTGTCTCCTTTTTGAATTGATAATTGCGTCTGACCATCAAGCATGTTTACAGGAAACTTGTCACAAATTTTCAGATGACCTCGCAAGGTACTTGTTCCATGAATTCTGGTGTTTGAACAGTACTCCTTAGCACAATCATAATATAAAGCTTTGAACTCAAAAACCTAAGTGTTATGCCTTTTTGATCCAAAACCGTACACCCGAAACCCTAATTTCATGTTTTTACTTAAACTATGAGTTAAACTTGTAAACTTTTGTTATAATCAATCCTAATAAGCTATTATAATGTTAAAATAAGTGCTTTGATAAGTCATAAGAAAATTTGACCTTAAAACCCGCGCGTTTTCATTTTGAAACCCTAATTTGACCCATTTTACCTTTTAACTTAACAAATAGTTAAATTAAACTTATGTTGTGTTAAACCTTCATATTTTAGTTTATTATAACTTATAAATGACTATTGAAATGTTAAATTAAGCTTGCATGGAAATTTGGACATGTTTTGTAATTATAATCCATGCAAGGGGTATATATCGTAAATTTTAGAAACTTATAACTAAAAGGACTAAAAGTGTCATTTTATCAAAGTTATAACTATAGGGGTCTATTATGTCACTTTTTAAAGTATAAGGTTTACTTAGTATATCAATAAAAGTTGAAGGACCAAAGTCGTAAAAATGCAAACCCCAGGGTCTCCTTGCACATTTTCCAAACCCCATGTCTAAAAAGTAATATTTTAAAAGTGTAAAATTCATATTGCAAAACAATTAACCAGTCATACTTTAATTAACGCTCTTCGTGCTTAACATTTCCCAAGATATTGATAAAATGCTTAAAACAGCTTTATGTTACTAATCCCTTATAATCATTCATCATCATGTGACTTTTTAAAATCATGTCTCGACCCTAATCAAATCCACAATATAGGGACTTCATATTAAGAAGTTTCATCTTGGTACTACGTTATGTCTGAGTTGTTGGGTTTACGATTTAAAGTGCCCTAGCTCCACAAACGTTTACTAAATGACTTCTAAACTATGATGGCCCGAACGGTGTTATGATAATTTTTATATCAAAACCAACATCGATATCCAAAAAACCATTATATATACAGATCAAAACTAAACTTTCCATATATTAACCCAGTGTATGTGCTGTGATTGCCGTGTTTTAAGTCGTTACATTCAGTCCCTATACATTAGCTAATCAATTTCCCTATAACTGTTCATGTGATTCATGGCTCGATTTCAATCTTTTTATAAACCCGCGAGGTGAGATACATGCATAAACATGAATGCAGTGATTATTTCTACATGGCTAATTCAATTTACTTTACTATTGCCTAAGTAACTGCTTTGCCTTTAAGTCCCCATAATCATGAACCGTTAATTACTCTCCGTAGTAAGCGCGAATGATGTGAATAGATCTATTTGGGCTGGACTCCCCGTTGGTGTACCCAGTTACGTGTAACCAATTGCACATCATTAGAAATCACGCGGATGTTTTGGCAAAGGCATCCGCAGGGGCAATATCATATTACTATACCCTAAGGCTTCGGATTCATGAGCTAATGGCAATAAATAAATATGTTTTCAATACCGGGTGTATATCAACGTAACCCGAATATCGCATTTGCATTCAAATTATATTACTTAAATCTATGGATTTCACTCAACCTTTGTGTTGACTTTTTAGCATGTTTTATCTCAGGTAACTAATGGCACGGAGTGACGAGGACATGAAGATGGAAAAACCGTTATCATTCAAATGTTGTATTTTAGATTCTGGAAACCTCTCTTTTGTACAAACTCTGATGAAATAAATGAATGATAACTTTATTTTCAGAAACGACTCTTTTTGAATCGTTTTCTATGATTATGACTGTTGTACCTTTGAAGTAATACCCCAGATTAACTTCCACTGCTATATTTAAAAATAGGGGTGTTACAGAAACTCCTAAGCTACTAGTACAATTTTCCCCGTCGACGGCGCATACTTTGGAAGCGATTCATAATAGTATCATCACTGACTTCAAAAAATACATCTTTCTCTATATACGTCACCAAGCAATCGTTTA
>BQNB010016056.1:26500-72206 GCA_026074375.1 Tanacetum coccineum
AAAAGTTTACTTTAAGGTATGAAAACAAGCTATATGCGCCATAAATGGCCTTCCAACATGTCGGCTACCAGCTGGAGTTCCCAACTGAAAATAAGACGGTTATAAAGTATCAAAATATTCTTCTAACAACACTGTTGGGATGAATCAATCAACCACTGAATGGTTATGTACAAGTCGAGCACTCATGCTCACGTCCGTAGCCAAAATAGTTGACTTAATAATATGAAGAAATAAGATAGAAACGTGACCGAAATATAGGCCGACTTAGTTTCTAATAACGAAAGAATGAACGTCTCTACATGTCATGCATACGTAGTCCATCTGATGCTCGCCTCGAGTTCTGACTCGGAATCAATCGATGAGTCTTCTTCGAGGTCCTATGCAGAGTAGGGGTACGAAGAGTAGTTAGGTGTACGTCACAACTCACCTACGGAATCATCAGTGTGCGAAGATGATCTCTAATAATATCCTAGTCGGGGAGGACTAGCAGTCCTGAAAATGTTTGTTTAAAGATCAGAATACTAATATTTGTCGAGGTCTTCGTCCGAATCGTATAATATATAGGAAGGTGAGGGATGTGACTTAGAGACCGCGTCATGGCGAAAACAAAGACGTGCTCAGTCTATCAGGTCATAGAACAGCAAAGATAAAGATCACATATAATATGACATATTGGACTATAAGACGAACATGAATGCATGAAATATGAACACACACGACCAATGCAACTTCAATTTACCTTATGCTTATGACTCCACTAAATACGATACTTGGTAACTATTTCCAACATTCTATGATTCTACCTGAATTAGACAGAGTTGATCAAGTTCTGTCTAATTAAGGTTAAATGTTGCAATGTCTGGACTTGTCAACTCCTATCATGTTTGGTGTTTTATAAAAGTACTTTTTGGTTATAGTTGCGCGTTTTAGTTTTCGAAAACTGGCATTCACTATAACCACAGCTCTGATACCAAACCTGAAACACCCTGTTAAAGCAGAAACACGGAGTGTAACAGCTCAAAGCACAAGCATATGGTAATAGTACAACACCATAATTTAATTTATATGAATTAATACAACAATACCATAATTGTCTTCGCCGAACATTGGCGTTAAAAACATAAGTTTTAAGTTCACAAAAGCTTCGTCTTGACATTACAAAGTTTAAAAGAGACGACATAGTAAGACTTCATGATGCATGCCTTCAAAAGATAACTTAATGGGAATCACCTGAAATGCATGAAAAAACGAGTCAATTATGAAAATAGTTAGTGAGTACACGGGTAAATGAAAATGTAGTAAAAACCCATTAATAGATAAGTCCTCATGGCAACAGTCTTGTGAATCTATCCTATTACAAGTCCCGCCCATACTAAATTGTAATAAATATACATTCACCTACTCTTCCATGATAAAGAGCAAGTCTCAAAATATATGATTTATAAAAGAAGACATCATGACCAGAGTCGTATGAATTTATCCCAACACAAGTCCCGCCCATACAAGACTTGTATCGTATGAATTCACACACAATTCCATGATATAAGATATGTCCAATAATAGAAAGTATAAATGTTCAAAGCCACTTGGTTAATATTAAAGTAAAATGCCTAAGTAAAATGTACGACGCATAAAATATAGTGTAAAAGCACAAATAAACGACTGCCCCTATATATAAATATTATGCAATTCCATGAGAATCGAAGAATGAGAGGTTGGTCGAACTCTAATAGCGCTATCCATAAATACTTACACTCCTGAACGGTGGAGCGCATAAAGTACGTATAAATTGGGTAAGAACAAAAACCAAATGGGGGACTTAATGACGTAAGGGAGTACGAGGATCGGTACAGCCCAACACTATGTATGAGGATCGGTAAATCACAACACTATATCTAATGAAAGTCTTATTTTAATGAAAGTCACACGTATTAGAAATATAATACGTGAAGTTTAATATTAACCAAGTCTTACATATTATAAATATAATACGCGAAGTCTAACAATGTACAAATCATACGTATATCATAAGATAATACGCAAAGTCCCAATTCAATAAGTCATACTTATATAAAATAGTACGCAAAGTCATAATGAGGAAAACGACACATTTAAAAATCAGTTCATGGTATGCAACAATCCCCAAAAATAATGAGCAGTTAAACAAGGATCTTGCGAATACTCAAAAGCATTTACCAAGTTCAAAAATAGTCCAATATAGCTCAAAATAGCTCAAAATGTCCAAATAGTCTAAAACGTCTAATATAGTCCAAAAAGTCTAATATAGTCCAAAAAGTCCAATATAGTTCAAAAAGTCCAATATAGTTCAAAAAAAGTCCAAGTAGTCCAAAGTAGTTCATAAAATCTAAATAGTTCATAAGGCAATAATAATCATGCATTTCACCCAAAAACGTATAAAATATTTAAAAAGAGGGGCCGTAAACTCACATTTAGCAAAGCGATAGCACTAACGAGAATTAAGTGACGAAAAGTCGAGATAATAGGATGACGTAGCCGAGAATGCCTTAGAAGCAACCTATAAATAATGTTGTGTCTTAGGACTTTATAAATATTCGTAATAAATATAAATTAGTTTTTATAAAGCTTTCATAAAATATTTAGCATTGCACTTTAGAGTTTTAATTTTTATAAAATAATTGGGCGAAAAAATAAATGTCCAAGTTAATACTTATAAGCCCAATAACAAATACCCAATTTATTACTTATAAGCCCAAAAGCATATGGGCTGTCCAAAAAATTTTGGTTTTAACCAACTTCACGGGCTTATAACTCCTAATCCGTAAATGGTCTCGTTTCGGTTTTTACGTCTACGGAAAGGTAAACTAGTCTATTTTTCTGATATGTGGGTCTGACCACATCGGTTTTTATAAAAATGAGGTCATATGGTAAGTTTTCCAACATGTACCAAAGCTGTGATTTTCACAGATTTTTACCGCTTTGGGAAAATAGACGTATCTCATAAACCGTACATCCGTTGGGGCCGATTCAAACACCAAAATTTAAGTTAGACTGTTCTTTACAAGTTTTAGTTTTAATATAATAGTGACTAATATACAAATTCTTAGAGTTATAGTCAAATGAAAATCAATGTGCAGTTTTTGACAACCTACACCGTTTATTTTCTAGAAAATTCATCGAGTATCGTCACGACGAGTGCCACCCGAGGAAACGGAGCTAAGATATAGACCTAGGTCCCTATATGTTTTCCTAATCATCACAGTATACCAATTATCCAAAATTCATGTACAAGCTACTGATTTCAAAACAGTCCCAAATCCAAAGTTACCAATCAACCTTTATCAAGTTTTTAGATCTAAAAACTCAAGTACAATGCCAATAATTTTTACAATAAATCAATATTGTATATAAATACATTAAAACATAGAAAATACACAAAAATTATACAAAGAAAGTTTACAAGAAATTGAAATGAACAAATGAAACAATATCTTACAAGAAAATAAGTGAAGATAAATTACAACAAATCAACCAAACTTGTACTAGCTTCTTCAACCCAATCAAATAACCCTTAATAAACCCTTATTAATCTTTATAAAACCTTGGTGATCATCAAAATTTAACCCAATAGAACATTAACATAAACCCTTAAAAGATTGATCTTGATTGCTTGTAGAGACTTTAAACCAAGGCACACTAACTAGCACATGAAACCTTCAAATCTTTGATTGAAATTTTGGTAGAATCAAAAGTATGAAATGGTGATTATATTGTTGGTGGTGGCTGCAAAAGGGAGAGGACATGAGAAAATTTGTGTTTTTGAGAATAAACAATGAGTGATGGAGTATGTGTTAGATTGAATGAAGAGACATGCAAACAAAGTGCACAAGTGTCCTTGTTATGTTAAGTGTATGACAACTCAAATGAGTTGGTTATACTTGTGTCCTAATGAAGACTTGAGTGATGCACTCATGGGACAAGGTTCCCATGAGGTGGATTATTGCTAAATTTTGTGTTATATTTTGTATAAGTAGGTATTGTTTAGGCTAATGGGTAAAAAGGTATAATGTTGTAAAAGTTTAGACGCAACCATGAAGAGTAAACGTAAATGTTAAAAATAAAATTTACAACAAATAGGATACATATGTAAAATAATAAAAATACGTAGAGCATGTAGACTAATATTTAGTCCAGAGTCGGATTCACGTTTAATGTACTTTTTACGACGCTCGCGGAATAACCTATCTGGTTACCCGTAAAAGTTAATTTACGCCAAAATAAAAATATATAGTAAATGTATTAGGTTAAATAATAACCTAAAAATATGAATCGTTGGTCAAAGGCACGCTCGTAATCGATGTTAAATAAAAAGATAATTCAAGCTCAAATTGACCCGACAAGAACAAAATAATTTACACAAGTAAATTTAGTCAAAGATGTTATAACAACTCTAATGGTTGTTAACCTGAACTTGACGGTTATCACATATAATGATTTATTGATATGAATCAAAGTATTACAAAGTGTTATGGATCACACTTGTTGAATGACAATGTAAGATTACTCTTTGAACAAGTAAACTTGATAGATTATCAAGTTTACAAGCGAACTTATATAGACACGCTAATAGGATCAACTGACTATTTTATATGTTCAACAAAGTAGTAAATGCAACTATAATAACGACAACAATAAGTGATAGCATTTACTACAACAAACATTCCATATTTATAGTGATATGAGGTTGATCCATTAGTTAAGGTAGGTGAGACGTGTCAAGAATCCTATGGTGAAGTACTTCTGCATTTAATGCACGTCCATTCTCGGAAACATCTCGCCCATACCTTTGTGAACAGTTCTACCAACTATTCACATCTTTCACTAACTCATACTTGGGTAGACTTTAATTCGAAAGTCTCTTTTGTCCCGCCATTTTTCTTTATCGAATTATCCCGCCTAAACTCACTTAGAGATAAGAGTTATGCTTATTTTGTTTATCTCAAAGAGTAACAAGATCATCAGGGTATTGCCACCCATGACTCTATTCAAACCTTTAGCGTATTCCATCTACATACCTGCTGACGAGTATGTCTTCAAGTAATCTTTGACTTCCTTGACGATATCTTTAACTTGAATACGTTTGAGGTTGCTCGCTAAAGTTGTGCTTCAGCGAGTCCTTTCATTGCTCGCTGATGTCCATCAACGAGTCTTCCTCAGTTAGCCTAGTTTCTGTTCAATCCAAGCAAAGACAATTGGGCACTCAATTGGCCCAACAATTCTCAACCTGTTTGTGTACAAGATATCAAGTCACCCCAAAAGAATCACACATGATTACAATAAAAAGAATTTTTAGGTACCTGAAGGGTACTCAAATCCTAAGTCTTTAGTATCCTTAATGTTCATGTTTTGATCTAAAAGGATACTCAGATTCATAATTTGTTGGATGGAATATAGACAAAAAGAGCACATCAGGAGCATGTCAATTACTTGGAGAGAAACTAGTTTGTTTGAGTGCAAAGAAACAACAATCGTAGCTATACCTTCAACAGAAGCTGAATATGTAGCTGCTGCTAGATATTGTGCTAGTATGCTAAAGTTGAATTGTTGATAATCTAACTTATGACATAGAATGTAGACAAAAAGAGCACATCATGAGCATGTCAATTGTTTGAGTGCAAAGAAACAACAATTGTAGCTATGTCTTCAACAGAAGCTGAGTATGTAGCTGCTGCTGGATATTGTGCCAGTATCCTAAAGATGAAGAGTTGATAATCTAACTATGACATAGAATATAAGATGGTACCCATCTTTTGTGACAACACTAGTACAATTGCCATTCTTAACAACCTTATACTTCACTCAAGAGCCTAACATATTGATATAAGATATCCCTTTATAAGGGACTATATCATAAATGTGATATTGAACTCCATTTCATTCTCACTGAATATTAACTTGCTGGTATATTTACAAAACCTCTATATGAACAAACATTTACCAAGTTGATATCTAGGAAAACAAACAAACAACAACAAAACCTAACATTTATATAACCTTTGACGGAAGAACTAGCTTGTTAAAAACGTAACTTTTTAAACAAAATTGAGTAACAAATTAGAAATGATGATATACGTTATTGTGATGAAGTGGCACGTCAAAAAATGACACGTCGAATAATGGACGAAGGAGGGATGATTGATTAACGGGAAAAGGTTCTTATTTCGATATTCTTGAAAAAGTTCTCAAAAAGACCTAAATGATTCATGAAACACCTAACACGGGTGGACCGAAGGGTGTTTTCATGGGTGCTTAAGAGTCACATGAAATTTTTTAGTGCAGTGTAAAATATGTGTAGTATACCGACTTTTTATAAAATGTACTTGATCTCTAATATTTGTATTACGATTTATTAAAATAAACCACATTACTTTTAGTTAACTAAGTTTGGTTCACTCTAGATCAATTATTATTAATTATTATTATTAAATATAATTAAACATTAAGATTGCCTCCTCGAGGTGTATTTAATGAGGGCTTCGACCCGGGTTTTTTACCCAGACGGGTTTCGGCTTATTATCAACCCGAAATAAATTTAGTAATGAGAAGGATACGTGTCTTCTACAATGACTAATGACTCGTCTCTCACCGACCCAAACACACAGATATTATTTCCACTCACATCACTCATCCATCACACAATACAAAAAACACAGAGACTATTTCCACAAATTTATATCTGCCGCAAATTATATAAACCCTAAATCAAGATCCTGATTTTTAGTTCATGCTTTGTGATGCGAATTAATATGTTGTTCTTCTTCATTTGAAGCCGTCGTCGATCAGGTATGTGTTTAATTTCTTTAGTCTTGATTTATAGTTTTGATATGTTATTTTGAATTTTGAAATTAAGGCTTTCTTAAAATTTGGGGGTTTTGTAAAACTTTTGGGATTCGATCACACACACTGGTCGACAGTGCGGGTGTGCACTCTAAAATGTGCGTTTTTTCTTGCAACTCATCTTTAATTCTTTTTTTAATATGTTTTAAGTAATTTGTTTGATTATTAGGCTTTATATGGTTACGTGTTTCAGGAAAAAAAACAATCTCAACAACACAACATACAAGTTTCGTGTCTTTTGTACAAGATTTTATTGTTCGATTTTGATTATGTGGTTTTAGATCGTGATGGTTTTTTGAATGAAACATTTTGGCAGGCAAAACCGTGGTGGTGAAAGTGGAGGAGGAGGAAGAAGGTTGTGATTTTCTGTGACAATTAAGACGAAAAGAGGGGAGTGATTCAGTAGGATAAGGGAGCAAAGTTAAGCGGACAACGAAAATGCAGGTAACCTATAAATATGATTAGTTTTATAGTAATTCAAGTATTTTTGCGTGGTCAGATCTTCATACATGTAATGTATTGTATGATCGACTTCTTATAGTATCTGGACTATCCGGAAGCTCCGAAACGGCTCGAGATGCTGAACGAACCCCTAATAAGATCTGTTTCGAGTGATAGAAATGGGGGAAACTAAGATTAAGGATGACGATGCTTACAAAGACGAACTTCTTGATTACGAGGAGGGAGATGAACAGGCTCCTTATTCAGCTGTCGTATAAGCTAACGTCAATTCTGTAAAAAGGTATGTTTTTTATTTATTAATTCTTTTATGTCGCTAAAATTGTACTATTAGTTTGAATTGCAGGTGAATTACACCATGTATAAACAGGGAGTTCCCATAGTTGACTTTACATCTAATGTGTATATTAGTTTTAGTCATTAGGCATTAGATATGAGTGGGTTATTTTAGGCATTAGATGTATAATGACACCTAGAATTAGGGCATACCTACTTTTAGTGCAACGCATTTTTGGTCATTAGCCAGACTCATAATTGTGATTCCAACTGAAACTACTGACTAGCTATGTATGGCTTGACACACCTTATGTTATTTCCTTAGTAGATACTGTTTCGAGTCGTTAGTAGAACTGTTTCGAGTCATCAAAAATTTTAAACCGTACATAATCATGTTTAGATATGGAACTAGGTCCAATGAAATAACTAGAAAAAGTGGAACAAAGGACAAGCTTCAAGGTCTGCTAATACAAACTAGACAATAAGGAAAAGAAGCAAAGAGCTATGTGTTTATGTTGCTGTAAGTTGCGCAATTGAAATCTCACGTGCTGAATATGTACTATAATTTGCAGGTTTCCCTGCGCCAGCTCCTCCCCGCTCGACGTACCAGTTGCATCATTGCCACTCGATGCTAAAATTGAATGCATAGCAGATTTCCTTGCACCAGCTACCAGCTCATGTGCGCTCAACGTTAGTTAGCTTATTAGACTTTCTTAACTCCTTTTAAGTGATATGATTTTCTTTTGATATGATGTGGTTTGCATATTACTGACGGATGTGAACATCACAGATAATGGCGAAAGAAAATACGTGACCATCAGCATACTAATGTTGCACAATGACTATAGAATGCCCACTTCAGAAACAAGTTTGAAGATGGCCTAATGATCAAACTATCTTAGTGACATCATTGAAGCGACTCGCAACTGCCTTTGATAAGGTATCAACTTTTAAGAATTTAATCGTTGTCCTTAACTTTTGATTTACCATTAGCCGTTTATCTAAACTCGATATTTTTACGCATTTAATGCTTCAGGTTGCCACTGGAACCCGAAACTTGCCCGACCCGCCTGAGAAATTATTTAACCCGCCGGAAAATTTAATGAGATCCGGATCCTACTTGATGCAATCCTGGGTTAACAAAAAACATAGCACGTGTCCTCTCTCTCTTAAGTAAAAAAACATACTCACACTTCTCTCTCTCTTAACAAAACGCAAAGCACGTGTCCTCTCCTCCCTCCTCTTTCACACACATTCCTTCTGGATCTCACCCTTACACATGCAATAAGATAAAAAAAAAAAGGGACTTTAATCTTCAAAATTAGTTGTTATCGCTATTAAAAGGAGGCTTATACAAGAACATCGGCTTGACCACCACTGTCGCGCCCACACCCTACAATTTTATGTTATGGGTATATCTAGGTAACACAGTTAGATGCGTTTAGGATGAAATGGCGAGTCGATTTTGCCCTCCAGATGGCTGTAAATGAATTAGGCAGGACAAAAGCGACTTGATACATTTAACTGCGTATAACCTATATACAAATAGGATCAGACGTGTAAGCGTATATTATGTATACTTTAATAGGATCATATGTGTATTAGGGCTTTTTATGATACTTTGCGGCTTAGGACATTAGAAAAAAGACAAGTAAATATAAACATCCCCTGATGTAGCACTATTGTTTCAGGGACACCAATTAGTTCATAAGCCTTAAAACAAAGGGTAGTCACATGCTTAAGAACTGTTATTGAAAGAAACGATTCGAGGGTGCGAGGCTTGAATTATTCAAGTCCAATAAGCCTGGCTTATTAGCTGAAGTGACAAGAACGTCTAGGATAAACCTGATGAATGTGACAGAAGCTAAATCCACGGCAACGAGTATGGCTTAGAACATTTGTAAACATGCACTTCTTTGTTACGTCGTTTGTGTTTATATCTAATGGAGATGTTTTTTGTTAACTTACACATGATATTTTATTTGTTTATAATTATACAGAAGCACCGATGATGCAATTCAGAACATGTGTGGCATGGTGATCGGCAAGCAGACAGTTTGGAAATCGTCTATATACCTTGGCATGTGGATTAACGTGGGTTGCAATTCTTCAGGGCTGCAATTCAAAATAAATTACGCTATGGCTCGGGAGCTTGAAAAGTTGCGTGCTCAGATTACTAATGCTTAAAAAAGGACTCGGGCGACTACGGCAAAAGCGAATCCAAATCCAGGTAAGCCAAATAGCTTATGCATATCAGCTTATCTGAGTAGTTCCAAAAAGCTGTACTATCTGATATAGTGTATAAGGATCTGAGTTGTTCGGAAAAGTTGTACTATCTGATATAGTGGATAAGGTTTTTGTTTTTAAGGCAAACTCACCCAACGATAATACATGGATAAGTTTAAGGGGGGTCATGCTAAAAGTGGCGATTTTAGCCCATTTACTTTTTAAAATGTCAAATGGGTAAAAGGAAATGTGATATAAAGAAGGGAAACATGTCGAAGGTCGAAAGTAAGGGCTGCGAAGGAACTAAACTGATCTTGACTTAACACACTTAGGTTGTGCTCTAACTTGATCTGACAGCTCAACGAGCCTCAAGATGCAAGTTTGAGCTCGGCTCAGGTAGCTTTGGGTTCGATTTGAGACCTTAAATAGTCTCAAATCATCTAAATGACATCATACTGAATTAACAGATCTATTGTTCAACTTAAGCTTAATCGTTTTTTCCATATATATTGGATCATTATATAACACAAGTTATTTTAATAAAAATGTTGAAGTTACCAGAGGTACAAAAACATGATATAATGGCTATTGCTTTTATAATTTTTAAGAAATTGAATAGGTCTTACAGATATTACAAAGAATTTTTTTTCTAAATTGAGCAGGTATTATGGACGTTAAAAAGAAATTGTTTGACCGGATTGTGGCTTAGGGACATTATACAGAACGTACTGCAGTTGCGATTATGCTAACAATAGTAGAAGTTCAGGTAATTTGTACTAATTTTTGTTCGACATATTGTTTGCATTTTTTGTATTCATAATTGGTCAATCAACAACAACTTCTAGCGGCCAAAAATAAATCTCATTTCATAGTTGAGGTGGAAAGCAACATAATTTTATAAGAACCATAATTTTATTCTGGACATATGTATTTTACTATTTAAAACAAATCCTATGTATTATTGCGTAGTTTAGAATTTTTTTTCGTTATTAGAGAAATAATATGTATCCTTTGCAACAGAATTCTAGCAGATCGACAACCTGCTCAACGATCACGAGTCGAGAAACTGCAATACATATTGGATTTGGACCGCAATGTCAGTTCTCTTTACAAGTATGTTATATTTTTATGCAATCATCCATGTATTGTTGAAATGACAATGTTATAATGATGCATGTTTTCTTACCAATTTTTTTGAGTGCAAAAATAAAAGAAGTGTCCGTGCTATCACTAATATATCTTCCAAATATTGGTTCTAAATATGGACAATTGTGTCCTTAAGCAAATGATTGATGTCCTTTCACAAGACAAATTTTCAAAGATGGTATATATACTTTTTATGAAGTTTGTTCAGTAAAAAAAGACGTAAAATAGAGTCCAAAGAACAAATTCCAAAACCGATCGAAGCCTAATAAAAAGGATCTTTCCTAAGACTATATAATATACAAAGTACTTATATACTTGCATGGAATAAGAAATTAGCGAGTAGCCACTCTTAACTGATTTATCATATATTTGTGTTGAGATAAAATGCTTATCTACTTAAAAAAGCAGCTAAGCATACAAATACCTGTTTTTTCTCATTAACCGACAAACCTTTTCATTTCTAGATTTCTAGCTGTATATATGTTAAGAACTGATCTTCATGATGATTTTAGGACAACGCGGTTTGCAGACAGACGCATCATCGCTGCAGTAGAGCAGCGACAACACCATTAACGCTAAAATGCGAGCATCAACAAGAAAATGCAAAGCAGCAAGGTTAGTGCCTGATATCAGTTTAGATTCTTAGTCCCCGGTTTTTATTTGCAACGACGTCGTCTATATATCTTGGCATGTGACTTCTTTGTTCCAATGAAATATTTGTTCGATCTTTGATTAAGATTGTTAACATTGATCGTTGGATTGTCTTGCAGAAGTGGAGCAAGGGAAAGCAAAAGGGAGGTCACCAACATGGTTTAGTTCGATAAGGCTACCTTTGACAAGCTTCTTTCTGAAGCTTCAAGTTTAAGATCCAAAGGGAAGCAACCAAAGTTCAAGTTCAAGCTCTAACAGGAAGCAACCAGTGTTGACATAACTTATGTATGTTTCACTAATATACATGTGTACTAGAGTATTGTCGGCGTTTGTTTAGGATGTTTTTTTTATTTCTATTTAAGTATTGCTATGTTACACCGAATCATGAATTATGTTTCATTGTAATGCAAATATTCATGGTCTAATATTTCCTTATGATTCGATAAGCATGATCTTTGATGCATACACTCTGCATTTTGTATACTTGGGGTAGAAACATGTTATTTTCAAAACGGCTTGCAGGCAGAAACACTAATGCAAAGCTCAGCTAAAACACGTGAAATCCCAAGCTCCGCAGCGAAGCGCGGGTTAAAAACCTTGTTTGAAATGAACTTGTGAGATATAATCAAATGCTCCGCCACATGTCCTTGTTTCATTCGTCCTCAAATTTACAAGTGGAGAATCACGTGCCATTTTTTTGATTTAATTTAGAGTGCATGTGAGGTGATGTCATGTTGATGTCATCTCATTATAAATCCATCATATTTATTATTTTCCTTGTTGGGCTTTTAAGTTTGTTTGGGTTGGTCCGGCCCCTTAAGTGGGTTATGGGCTAGCCCAATAAAATTCGAGGGCACCGTTAGACTCGTTTTTTTGTGCTCTTTTTACTGGTATGCTTCGGGACTTTTCACGACTTCGTCTTGGCTTTGAGTAATAATTAAACTTGACCAAATTAAGCCCGATAATTTCCGTTTTTGCACCGTTTTCAATTATTTTTACCTGCAAGACATAAAAATACCAAACAAACATATTTGCAATATAATTAAGTATATTTTAGCATTTTTAGTCCGATTAATAGTGTTTTACGGGTTATAAAAGATGTGTATTTTAGCACTCATCAATAGGTTTATATGAACAGTATTTCGAGTTTTCGGGGATAAGGGTGCCTTTTTCTGCCTTCCTATTGGCCGTTATCAAGCATTTTCGTGTACATATCTCTCACCTTGTGTCGTTAGGATTGAACCGATTAACTATGTTCGAGTTATATTGTCGGAGTCTAGATATTGTCCACTCCGTGAATAAAGCTCGACCATCTGGTAGGAACTGAGATGGAGGGAAGAAATAAGTCATCGATAAACTTCCGAACCTCCTTAACTCGGAATACACCGTCGCCGGACAAGTCACAAAACCATCTGTCACAAGAATTCGATAAGGAAACCGAACCAAGTAAAGAAATCAACCCCTGTAATTGATATGTTTCAATGCCTCCTCGAGCGCTCCTACGAAAGGAACTGTCCACCTCAGAATTCAATTTAGCCGCAACCGTTATATTCTTGTCAAGCTCCAAAGCAAAGAGACGAGGAAATATAGAATGCAAAGGCGCGTCTCCTATCCAGCAATCAAACCATAATAGAGAATTAATACCATTCCCAACTCTTTTTTTACAATGAGACAAGAAATCGAAACCCTTTGTTTTAAGACTCTGAACTTCCCGCATAATGGAGCTCCAGTTGGAAGAAAGATTCAACGAATGAGAACTGATTGAGGAACCATATAAAGAACGAATAATGCGGCACCAAAGAGATCCATCTTGAGATAAGAACCGCCAAACCCATTTAAGAAGAAGAGCACGGTTAAGAGCAAAATAACTTGAGACCCCTAGACCGCCGTGAAGCTTGGATGCTAGAGCTTTATCCCAAGCGACCCAAGTAATCTTCTTTTCCCCTTGATCCGTTCCATTGAAGAACCGACATCGAATAGACTCCATATTCTTCAAAATACCACGAGGGACCTTAAAGATCGACAAGTTGTATATCGGGGATGAACCAAGAATAGATTTAAGGAGTGTTAAACGCCCACCTATCGAAAGAGTTTTTACTTTCCACTTAGAGAGACGAGCTCTAAGTTTAAAAATAATATCGTCCCAAGCATTGAGCCGAGAAGGACACTGACCAACCATTACGCCTAAATAACGGAACTGGTTATTCATTACGGAGCAGCCAATAGAAGAAGCCGCCTGATCGACCTCGGAACGAGAAACACCCACTCCCAAAAGCTGACTTTTAGAAACATTTATTTGAAGCCCCGATGCAAGGAAAAAACTCTTCAAAATATTCAAAATACCTTTGAGGTTACTGTCGGACCATTCGCCTAGAAACATAGCATCATCTGCATAAAAAAGGTGAGAAACGGAGATAGATCCCGGCAATAGAATTCCTTTAAAAAGCCCTACGTCAACAGCCTTGGAAAAAGAGATATGTAAAGACTCCATGATAAGGATAAATAAATAAGGAGCAAGAGGATCTCCTTGTTTAAGCCCGCGATGACAAGAAAATTCTTTAGAGGGACTCCCGTTAATTAAAACCGACGCTCTAGCGGAATAAAGCGTACCCTTAATCCATTTACACCAATTATGACCGAATCCGAAAGCCTCCAGAACATCAAGTAAGTAATCCCAACGGACTGAATCATAAGCCTTAGCGAAATCAACTTTGAAAAACATTGCTTGATTCTTCTTCCGTTTGCACCAATGTAAAACCTCGTCAAGAATAAAAGGGCCGTCTAAAATTTGTCTCCCAGCAACGAAAGCAGATTGAGTCTCGGATACAAGGTCCGAGATAACCGAGACCAATCTATTAGCAAGAATCTTAGTCACAACTTTGTAAATACACCCAATCAAGCTTATGGGACGAAAATCGTTCACAAACTTGGCATCAATTACCTTCGGGATTAAGGCAACAAAAGAAGAATTGCATCCTTTGGAAAAAGTACCATGAACAAAAAAATGATCTACCGCGCCACAGAAGTCAGATCCAAGAACATCCCAGAACTTCTTGAAGAATTCGAAGGTGAATCCATCAGGGCCCGGAGACTTGTTGTCGCCACAATTCCAAACTGCCTTACGAATCTCATCACGCGACACACACCTATCGAGATCCTCCACTTGACTTAAAGATAATTTCTTTTGGAATTGGAAATTAATTTTAAATCTGTAAGCATCAGGAACATTAAAGCGTTCTGCAAAATGGTTAGCGAAAGTGGTTTTGATAGTTTCTGGATCAGTACGCCAGATGCCGTCAACAAAGACTCCACGAATCGCAAGTTGGGATCTTCTCTTATTTATAATTCCATGAAAAAACTTTGAGTTTTCGTCCCCTTCTACTGCCCATTTAACTTTAGATTTCTGAACTCTATCTTTGGTTTCCATCTCAGTAGCTTTAATAAGATTATTTTTCAATTCTAGACGACGAAGAACAGTAGAATCGTCATTCTCTCCACGATCAATAACCTTATCAATCTCCCCTAGCTCAAAAACGATGGCGTTTTTGGAGCTTGACATGTCTTTCTTCTTATCTTTAACCCACTGCCGAATAATACCTTTAAGATCTTGAAGTTTTTTCTTGAACCTTATCATTCCATTTGCATCCGAATGAGAGAAAGAGAGCCATGATTGTTTAACCAAATCATCAAAACCCACCAAATCAAACCAGGAATGGTAAAATTTGAAGGGAATTGGACCAAAATCCAGGCGCATTTCACGAAGTAAAATCGGACGGTGATCCGAAAGGTGACGGTCAAGACAAATAGCTGTGATGGAAGGGAATTGAGGGAATATACCATCGGATATAAGAAATCTGTCAAGCTTGCTCATTTTTGAACCCGAAGGGTGGGACCAAGTGAATGCATAACCCTCCAAAGTAACATCGACTAGGCCCGAACTAGAGATGAACCGATCAAAATATCTAGCATTATAAGGATTAAAACAGGACCCACGCCGTTCGTCACTAGAACGGACTTCGTTAAAGTCGCCCATAACAATTGATTCACCGTTCCAACGACCTAAAATGGTAGAAATATAGTCCCAAAGCATCCTTTTACGAGAGCCGTGTTGCGGTGCATACACAACGACAAAAAGAATCTTAGAATTAGTGGGTAACCATGTACCATAGATTGCAATAAAGTTATCCGATATCGTAACGTTATCCTTCCTAAGAATCGACGCTTCCCATACACATAAAATGTAACACCCCCAAAAATGTGTCGCAGCGGAAAATATGTCAGGGGGCATTACTTCATAATACAATAGCACAAGATACAAGAGAACGACCTCTAAATGTGTCGTTTGTAAAACAATCTCGTTGATTTTCTGAAATCAAAATATTAGTTGTCCCATAATTGCATCACCATGAAAAACTTGAATGTAAAGACTCCAATGCACATCAAATAATCCAAGCATCTAATTCACCTGAGAAAAACATGCTTAAAAGTGTCAACATTAAAGTTGGTGAGTTCATAGAGTTTTGTAAGTATAAATGTAAATGTTGGAATCCAAAGATTTATAAAGTATGTATGATTCCATTGTGAACAACATTCTGCCCAGATGTTGCACTATTGGATTCCACGGGAACCTCTTGCGAGGCACTCATTCCTTAGCATTAGTCATAGGTGAAGATTTAGTATCCCCGTTATTGACAGTTACCTGCTCGTCACATTTCTCCGATACCGCTGGAGTAAAACCTGGAGGGTGAGATAGGGAAGGACACGGCTCATTAGAATCTCCACCTTTCTTCTTATTCAATAAATCATTAATCCCAAAAGGGTCCTCTTTTCCCCTCCCCCCACTTTCCACCCCCCCTCCCCATTTTCCTTTCCCCACCCGTTTTCCCCATATCCCCATGTGATATAGGGTTTTCAGAATCTCATTAGCACACGATTTGTGCGATGAAAGTAATTAGAACCAAAGATAGTATCAGGGACAGCATCGTCATCGCTAGCAAATTCATCAACAAACTCTTCTTCATTTGGATGAAATTAAACTCCTTATTCTTAGAAGCATGATAGGATTCATCGTCTGACATATACTCTTTCTCCTTGTGTGTAACAAAAGTAGGGTTCCATGTAAATAATTCTTTAGTGCGTACCATGAACACCCTACCTTTAACAATAATCTTAAACATCTCCAGTATATAAATAGGATGTTTGGTCTTAACACAATACTCGTTTTACCAAAGGAAGAATCAGCATTATCCTCCATATCCAAAGTATCTCCCCATTTCTTGCCGATCCTAACAAAGGTTTCTCTTGACCAGGCATGAAGTGGAACACCCTCGATGTACACCCAAACAATACGCTCCTCACTAACGAAATCATTACTTGCGTTCTGAAGAATGTGGAACCAAGATTTTACGCCTGTGTGATTCATCATATTCTCCTTGGTATCCACATTGTCAAATTCAAGTAAAACCCAAGTGCCTCCCAGATAAGACAGATTAACATCTAAAAAACCTTCATCTTTTAGGATAGTATATAGATTAGGGATTGACGAAAAATCTTTCACCTTACCCATAGCATGTTTGGATAAATCACGTTCAGCCAAACAAGAGTCATCTAATATCAGCGCAGGAGAGAGAGAAATTTGAGAACCCAAAGACGAACCGTTAACAATATTGGCATATGATCCACCCCGAACATTTGATTGTTGAAAGACATGCGGTTGAACAAGTTTACTTGGAACCCCTGATTTGGTAGGATTCCGATAGGGTTTATGTGGCCTTTCAAAACGGACTTGATTAGCGTACAAATGATATCGGCCAATCCAAATAGTACACAAATTCTCCACAAGACGGGTAAGATTAAACACCTTGATGAAACGAACGAATGCGAAACGCTTACCTGCCTTGGATTTTTTGGAGGGAATAAAGACATCAACAACAGTACCATAAGCGCTACAAGAACTCCAAAGATCGCGGGATGTAACCGAATCAGGGAAATTGGTAACGTAAATCGAATGGGAAATCTTCTGCGTACGATCTTCATTGGAATGATGGAAACTCCTTTGGGACGAGGCCGTCATGAGGGATTGATTTGGATTGAAGGGAGATCAAAAGGTAAGAAAAGGGGATGATTAAGGATGATTACGGATTATGGATAAACGGGAGTATTGGTTACAGTCATTTGCATACACGGAGTTATCGATTGATTTGGATTGAAGGGAGATCAAAAGGTAAAAAATGTTCCCCTTCCTGTTACTTAATGGGAAAAAAATTGCATCGTTCGTCCTCAGGGTCGTATGGTGCCTCATTTTACTAACGGAGGGATTAAATCTGCGCGAAGTATTGACGAGGGACGTGAGACGGTTTTTGAGAAAACCACAAAGATGTATTTTGCACTTTCCTTTAAGATCAAAGACTATGAATATTATTTTTTGTAAAGACTAGTTGGTTACCCGCGCATAGCGGCGGCAATAAAAAATTTACTAACTCAACTTTTTACGTAATTTCCTACCCGCTTAGTAATTTCGTTTCACAAATGTATGTGTTCGTTAGGGTTTCCCGTAACTTTCCCGCAACATCATATTAACATCATCATTCTCGCATGTAAAAAGACAACACTCTCTCCGAAAGTATATAGTTTTAACGTATCAAGTTTATATTTAATTAAGATTAAAGTTGTAAAAAAATATAAATCAACATAAAATAAACCCATTAAAATGTAAAAAAAATTATAAAAATATATCAAAATGGATGTTGAATTAAATAGCATAAAATTTTAAAAAATATAATGAAATTAGATCAAAATAAAATTAAATAGATAAAAAGATATTTCAATTTAAAAATAAAGATGATTTTTTAATCAAAATGTGACACATGTCACTTTATGATGTGATTCTCAAAAATGAGATGGATGGTCAAGATTGCACCTCCTTATCTTAATTTTTAATGGGTCCCACATTATAAATGCTTTATATAGTAGTATAGATATAGATAAGAATCATGAATGCAACTTTTGCCTACCAACAAGGACCATTTATGTAATTTACTCTTAAGTTTTTTTTTTTTTTTAGCAAGAATTTACTCTTAAGTTAATGAAGGAGTAACATAAAAAAATTAGTACACGTGTAATCTCAAACCCCGTGACGCGTGGTGTGTTTGACTAAAAGGCACCCCACTTTGTCACTAGATTTTTAGAACAGATTGTAATCTCCGGGCGGTTGGTTAGTTTATGCTTCTCAAAACCATATGCTAATTATTACTAGTATTTCATTTAAACTTGTTGTTTGGTCCCTGTGGTATGGCCAAATTGTAGATTTGGGACCTTAACTTTTGAAATTGCAGTGAGAGTCTCTATTTTCAAGTTTTCGTTGCATTTTTGGTCCCCGACCAAAGTTAAATGACTAAAATACCCTTATCTTTTTCTTTTTCTTTTTCTATTTTCTTTTAATATTAACAAGCGTAAATTGCATTTTTGGTCCCTGTGATTTGGTCAACTTGCAGGTTTAGTCCCCAACAATTTTTTTTTCTTCAATATAAAAAGTACGAAATTTTATAATTTTTTTTTACCTTTTTTAACGAAAAACAACGTAAATTATATTTTTTTAAAATTTAAAAAGCACGGAAAAAAATTAAGGAAAAAAAAAAAATTACGAAATATTTTTAAATATTTCGTTCCTTCGTATATACGTAAAGTATTTAAAAAAATTTACGAAAAAATTTCGTTTTAAATATTTTTTAGTTCGTTTTAAATTTTTAGTTCGTTTTAAAAAAAAAATATTTTTTAGTTCGTTTTAAATATTTTTTAAAATTAAAAAAAAATTTCGTTCCTTCGTATATACGTAAAGTATTTAAAAAAAATTTCGAAAAAAATTCGTACTTTTAAAAATCTTAATTAAAATTTTTTTTTTAAAAATCTTAATTTAAAGAATCTTAATTTCGTACTTTTAAAAATCTTAATTTTTTTTCGTGCTTTTAAAAATCTTAATTTTTTTCCGTGCTTTTAAAAATCTTAAATTTCTTTTACGAATTTTTTTTTAAATTTCGTACTTTACGAAAAAAATTCGTATTCTTAAATTTTTACGAAAATTTTTAAAATTTTTTTTTTCCGTGCTTTTTTTCAGTGCTTTAAATTTCGTACTTTACGAAAAAAAAAAATTTAAAATTTTTTTATTTTTTTAAATTTAAAACGAAAATTTTTTTTTCCGTGCTTTTTTTAAAACGAATTTTTTTTTTTAAATTTTTTTTAAATTAAATTTTTTTTTAAATTTAAAAAGAAATTTTTTTTTTAAATTTAAAACGAAATTTTTTTTTTAAATTTTTTTCCGTGCTTTTTTCTTTAAATTTCGTACTTTACGAAAAAAAAAAAATTTAAATTTTTTTTTTCGTGCTTTTAAATTTTTTTTTTAAATTTCGTACTAAACCTGCAATTTGGCCAAACCACAGGGACCAAAAATGCAATTTACTCTTGTTAATATTAAAAGAAAACACGACAGAAAATATAAATGACTAAAATACCTTTCGTTAACGTTGACCGGGGACAAAAATGCAACGAAAACTTGAAAATAGGGACTCTCACTGCAATTTCGAAAGTTAGGGTCCCAAATCTGCAATTTGGCCATACCACAGGGACCAAAAATGCAATTAACTCTACTTTCTTACTAACTATCTTAATCAAGTTAAATTAATGAAGGAGTAACATAAAGAATGCATATATGGTATCCCTCTCCCTTTTCATTGCTTTATCTATCTAATATCATGGGTCAAGCGTCTAGTGGTAAGGTCCTTAGCTTTTAAACAAGAAGTCAAGGTTCAAAACGTTGCTCTAGGTAGGGGTGTTCAGTGTTTGGTTTGACACCGAACAAACCGAAAATGAAACCGGACCGAAACCGAATAAAACCGAACCGAGAATTTGAATTGGTGTACGGTTTGGTTTGAAACCGAACCGAAGTATTTAATTGGTGTTTGGTTTGGTTATGGTTTGATAAAAATAAAACCGAACCAAACCGAAAAAACCGAATATCTCTATACACATAAAAAAAGTTAATTATATATACTTCTATCGTATTGTCCTAACTAGCAATTCTGATATTTAAAATATCTTTTAAACTAATCACTTATCAAATCAAGCATTGATGCATATTCGTGAAAAACTGAACAAGAGTTTGTGGACTTGATTCATATAAATTCACATATACTTAGCAAAAGTGAAGTTGCAACTGTGTTTGATGCTTGAAGATGATATATTCAAGCTAATAAGGCTTCTAAAGACTTTTGTCGAAGAAAATTTATCTTATTTCACTTTCACTTATTTTTCATTAAGTTTTTAATCCTTTTTGTTTTTCAAACTTCTTTTTTGTTGAATTACTTGAGCATATTGTGAGACTTTTTGATTTGTTAATTGAAAATTTTAGCTTTTTATTATAACTTTTAGATTATATTTTGAGGAAACGTTTTTTTATTTTTTGGAGTTCACTTGAATTTGGTTTCCTTGGTTTAAACCGAAACCAAACCGAATTCTAATTTGGTGTACGGTTTGGGTTTTTCCATTCTATAATTGGTTTGGTTTGGTTTTGGTTTTAACTTTAAAAAATTTCAAACCGATAAACCCGAACCGTACAACCCACAAACCTGAAAACCGAACCAATGAACACCCCTAGCTCTAGGTGTGTATATTTTGGGTGGCCAGGGTCGGAAACGGTCCCGGTGAGGCCGCATACATCTTAGTAAAAAAGGCTCGCCCTCCCTGGCATGGGCGGAGATAAGGAGGGGGCTGGGGGGAAAAAATTGTAGTGTAAATTTTTTAAAATATCTGATTTTTTTTTTAATTTGGCCTTCTAAAAACCAATTTGTAGTGTAGTTTCTAAAAGTTATCGAAATGCGCCCCCTCGAGCTAAAGTTTCTGGCTCCACCCTTGCTCCCGGTAAAGAGAGAAAAACCACATCCGTTTTAATCAACTTTGGGGACCCTTTTCATGCTTTCTATGTTCAATTTTTCTATCAAATTTTTTTTTCGTAAGTGGGTGTTCGGGATTGTTTAAACTTATTTTTGGGTCATTTGGTATAGCTTTTTTTCAGCTCGTTCTTTATGGCTTATTTTTGCTTATTTGTGAGCTTCTTATGACTCAAAGTATGGAAAGTAAGCACGAAAAGATAAGCCTATGGAATAATAAGCTCATAGCCCAAAATAGGTTGACAAACACCTATTCTGAAAAAAAGAAGCTAAACAAAACAATCTCTTATGCAGTAGGAGTATCTAAGGAGCATAAAAATAGAGTGTTTGTTATAATAAAATGAAATAAGACCTAAAAAGACTAGCATGATATGCGCTCAAAATTGCAGTGGGGGGTCAATTTTTAGTATTTGGTTGTGGGTGATAGTTTCCGGTCATTGTATAGAAAAGGAGGGGGGAGTGGCAACCTTTTTTTGGCTGAAAACATAAGTGATATAATATGGTATATATGCATGAGGGTAAAAAAAAACCAACTCCAACTCACTTTTTCTGGCGATTTGAGCTCCATTTCCGGTTAGTTACTTCATGCTTCTCAAAACTCGTATCATATTTCTAATTAATATGTTCAATTAAGCACTTTAATTTAAGCAGGTTCAAATTTGCCTTATTTTGTCCCCGAATAGCCAAATAAGCACTCAAACACCCTTTAATTTTCTTTGTTACTAGGTTTAGAAATTTAATGGTTGTGCTACTTTCATTTTAATTTTGGGTAACCATGGTTTCCAAATTCCAACCTTATATAACTAAATAAGCTCAATTTAGTGTTTTTTTTCTTTTGGGTAACCATGGTTTCCGACCTTTTGGCCGACTAATACACGGGGCTTAAACTCAACGTCACACCTATTCAAATCGGGTAAAGCCCTGCCTTTCCAAGACGTTGGTGGCCACAGTTGTTTGCACCTAGCAGGAATTGAAATGGGTTACGGTTCGTATAAACAGGTTTCGGGTTGTGTTCAGGCCAACCCGTTTATTTAAACGCGTGTTTGGATTGGGAGCGGGTTAAATGGGTCAACACTGTAACTCATTTAACTCGTTTAAACCGTGTAACATTTTTAACCTGTCAACCCATTTAACTTGTTTAATGGGTCGACCCTCCAACCCATTTAACTTGTTTAATCTGTGTAACATTTTTAACCCGTTTAGATAAACAGGTCCCCGATTACTTTAACAGGTCGTGTTTGGGTTGAGGTATTATGACACTCCAACCCATGAACCTGAACCCTACTAAAACTAAAATGAAATTTGTATCTATGTCTTCATTTTGATCATCAAAAAATATTGTCTTCAATTTCAAATTTCAGTTACAACTAGTGTGTATAAGACTTATTTTGTGTTTGTACTAAACAAAGTATTTGTTGGATATTTTTCGGTTGGTAAATTTGCAACCAGCAAGAATATCCAGAGATGGATTGGTTCAACAACCTTCCTCCAGGCATAATAGAAATCATCTTATGTTTTCTACCGATTCAAGATGCGGTGAGGACAAGTATCCTCTCTCGGGAATGGAGGTACCGTTGGATCAAGATCCCCAAACTTGAGTTTCAGGAGTTTAAGTTTCATCTATCGACTGATGGGGCTGAGTCGTCTAATGGAGTTGCTGATGTGGAGCAGATGTCTGATCAATCACGTAAAACGAAAGATTTGATTAAGAGACGTAAATTTTTCTATGCTATATGCCAAGTTTTGTTAATGCACGAGGGTCCATTACGTGAGTTCACCCTTTCCATGCGCCCATGTGACCAAAGTTTTATAGACGACGAATTAGTTGAGATTGACAGTATAATATTTCATTTGTCAAGGAAAAATACCGTCAAGAAATTAGCAATTGACAATGAATGGGAGTGGTATCAGCTACCCTTCTCTCTTTTCTCATTCCATCAGTTAGCAGACCTACGTCTAGGTGGTTGTGCCTTTTCCCATCTACCAACATGTATCAATGAATTTGGTAGTCTTACAAGCTTATCTCTCGGGGCCGTGCACACGTCTATAAAAAAACTTCTACATCTTTTATCCAATTGTCCATCACTTAAGACAATGACTCTGGTAATTTTAGAGTAAGATAGAATATTGATTATTGTCAGCTTTCATAACTTACCTGACTATTGTAAGCGGATGCAGGTAAATGAGATGTTTTTTGAAAGTGGATATCCCACCGTCAGTGACTATCCCGCCATATTTGGCCTATTCGGGTGTTTACCAGTGATTGAAAGTTTGTCTATCCCGTTTGGCATCTTTCGGGTAATATTCATCACGATTATCGATTTTTTTTCTTTTCCGAAAGTCAAAATTTTGGTATATAACTGATTTTGCTTGTGGAAAAGAGTTTGCTTAGCACTAACCCTTTTGTTATAGTGGTTCAAGTCTTGTGTTCATCACAAAGTTCCACGAGAGCTTCCGATCAAATTAAACCACCTCAAATACTTATATCTACATGAGGTATGCTTCACTCGCAAAGACGGGTTATCTATTCTAGTTCTTTTTATGAAAAGCTCCCAGAAGCTGGAGAAAATTGAGGTATGGGCGATAACATAAATCCATCTTGAATCCTATTAGTTTTGATTCTTATGCCGAAATACACTAACACAATAAATACCGACATTTCTTGTAGATTGACAGTCTATCGGTTGAGGAAGGTAACTCCACTGAGGAAGATAACTTGCTGACAGAAGATGATATATGCTCCTTTACACTGGGTGATTATTTAGATATTTGGTTGGAGCATATGAGCGAATTACATATCACAAGTCGTTTAATCTTTGGGAGTGAGTTGAACTTTGTGAAACTGATCTTGGCTAAGTCACCGGTGCTAAAGAAGGTGACAATAAGACTTGACTACAGGAAGTTTAATGAGGATGAAGAGTTGCAGATATTACAAGTTCTCTTAAGCTCCCCACGTGCATCGCCAATGGTTGAGATCATTGTTTGACGTGTTGAAATCATTGCGGTTTTGTTGACTGCTTAGTTAACTGAACAGTTTAGCAGTTTAGTTGTCATTGTTAGTTTTGCTTAAGATTAATGTATGATGATGGAGGAGAATCTGAAATTCAAACCGAAAGATTGTTAGACTTCTTATTTTTGCAGTAACCAAAACTTTTGGCTCTGTTTAGATTATTTAAAGTTTATAATAATTTTTAAACTAGGATTTTATTTGATAAATGCTACTACTAATACTTACATTTCCAGTATAATGTAGTATTAGGCTTAAAGTGTAGTTATTGGTTATTGTGTTGTCTAAAAACTTCCTAAATACTGTAGTGATTTAGGTGTTTGGTTTGATGACCAGCATGAAGTGCCTAGCAATTTTGTTGGAAGGGATCCGTTATTTATGCCGGATCAAGATCCTCTCAAGTTGAAGGTAGCTTGATAAATTACGTTGACCAATCATAATTAAGATAAATGTATAAATTTTTCTCTTTTAATGAAATTCAAAGAGCCCATTTATTTATTTAATCTTACATTAAAACTAACATCATTTATCATGTTGAGCACAACTTGAGAGAATCTTTATCCATTTATGTCTTCTTAAATGGATTCTGACAAAAAAATTATAATTTTGTTTTTAATATAACATTATTATGGAACTGAAAATATAAATTTTGCTAATAAATTAAAAGTATTAAAAGATAAAAAATACAGAACAAAAAACAATATAAAAATTATATTATCCTATCAACATAGTGGTTAAAAGTAAGGTACGAGATGCACTATTCATTGGGGTCACTTTTGTTTGAATTAAAAATGCAAATTTTTTTAGATTTGGGTATTTATACCTCTTTAATTGATATTGTTACCTCTACTCTTTACTTAATGATTTATTAGTATAAATTTTTATTTGTTAAAGCGGAAAAATAATATTTTGAAATGATGGAGAAACAGCAATTCGTACCCTAGTTGGTGTCGACTGACCATTTATCAAGGAAGCTTGTCTCGGCTAACCTGACCTGATTTAATAGCGATTTAAGTTGACTAGTGGACAAAGTTATAATAAAGTACGATAATTAAAACAAAACAAAAACATTTACGTCAAAGCTGTATTATTCTGTGTTCTAGAGTTACATTTTGCGTGATTTGAATGTTTTTTCAAATAAACAGTTTTGTCCCAAAATTGAGAAGATGATGTTTACATTACATTACTTTTATTTTAGAGTAAACTACACCAGTGGTCCTTGTGGTTTGCGTTGACCAACACCTGTAGTCCCTTGACCAAACTAGTTGCGCCGTTAGACCTTAAGTGGTAAACGTTAGGCGCCGGTAGTCCTTCGCTTTTAACGGACCACTAACGATTGTTAAGTTGAATAACCTCAAGGGCATTTACGTCATTTCACACCACAAGGACCACTGGTGTAATTTTTTTCGAAAACTTTTTTTTAACGAAATTTTTTTTTTCGAATTTTTTTTTAGCGAAAAAATTTTGCTTTTCGAAAATTTTTTTACTTAGCTAAAAAAGTAAATTTCGAAAAAAAGTATATTTTTTTCGAAAAGTAAAATTTTTATTTTTCGTTAAAAATTTTTCGAGTAAATTTTTTCGAAAGTAAAATTTTTTTCGAAAAGTAAAATACTTTTTTAACAAATTTGTTAAAAAAAATTTCGAAAAGTAAAATTTTTTAACAAATTTTTCGAAAAGTAAAATTTTTATTAACAAATTTGTTAAAAAAAAAGTTTTCTTTTTAACGAAATTTTTTTTTTCGAAATTCTTTTTTTTAACGAAAAAAAAAAATTTCGAAAATTTTTAACGAAAATTTCACACCACAACATACTTTTTAACGAAAAAGTTTTTAGAAATTTTTTGTTAAAAAGTATTTAGAAAATTTTTTTAACGAAAATACTTTGTTATAAATACTTTTTTTAACGAAAAGAATTTTTGTTAAAAAGTATTTTCGAAAAGAATTCTTATAAATACTTAAAAAATTCTTTTTGAAAATATTTTCAAAAAAAGTATTTTCGTTAAAAAAAGTATTTATAAAAAAGTATTTTCGTTAAAAAAAAAAATTTCGAAAAAAAAAAATTCGTTAAAAAAAAAGTTTTCGAAAAAAATTACACCAGTGGTCCTTGTGGTGTGAAATGACGTAAATGCCCTTGAGGTTATTCAACTTAACAATCGTTAGTGGTCCGTTAAAAGCGAGGGACTACCGGCGCCTAACGTTTACCACTTAAGGTCTAACGGTGCAACTAGTTTGGTCAAGGGACTACAGGTATTGGTCAACGTAAACCACAAGGACCACTGGTGTAGTTTACTCTTTATTTTATTAACAAAACTGAAAAACACAGTGCGTACTAAAGGCCTCTAATCATGTATCGTTGTCGTATATAAGTGTAACCTGAATCAATATAATCAATTTTATTTCAAAATTTTTACTAAACACGAGACATCAAACATACAATTATCCTCATCTTAATCAACACCATTGAATTGCCCGAATCTTTATGTGAAAATCCGCTAATATAGTGAATGTCTTTATGTGAACTAGTGGTGAGCATCGGGTCAAACCCGGACTAGACTGAAAAAACTGGATCGGAACGAGAGACCGATATAGCCCAAAACCATGAACGAGGCCTGGACTGAATGTGTTCGGCCCGGTCCGGTCCTTCGATCAGTCTGGTCCGAAAAGGAAAAAAATGATCGATTATACATGAGATCACACCAGACCGAACCGGACCGAAGACCCAATATGAGGTAAAGTGTGAACTGAGGACCGAACCGAAATAAGTTCGGTCCGATCCGATTGGTCTGGTTCGGGCCGGTTTCTCGGTTCGGTCTAATCCGCGGTCCGTTATGCTCACCCCTAAATTGTGAACCATTAAAGTTTACACCAACCATGTCAATTCTTAGTTTGTTGAGGGGTTAAAACATGTTTTCTCAAAAGTCAAAACCATAAACCCATCTTCAAATAAGCAGTCAACTACTCAGCTACCAGTAAACCATTATATACATATAATATAGGGCGGTTGAAACTACGTCGTTTCACCGCCCTATGCTACAGTACAACTTTTTTGGTTTTTTATTTTGGCCCACTTTGTTGGGTTCCCATTTTGAGCCGGCCCAATTGTTTTTTTTTTTTTTTAATTTTGTTGGCACAAATTAGAGGGAAAAATATATTATAAAAGTACCGATTTATCCAGATAAAAAAAATACCCGCAAAAACATTTTCGATACCTAATAACTTTAAAATAATCGACAGGGTCACAAACGTACAACTCTAGATTACATTAAAAAAAATCGCATATAGCAAAAAAAAAAAAAAACCGTTAAACATGAGGCCCAACACATAAGCCCAAAAAAAAAACTATTAAACATAAGACCGAAAAAATAAATTAGAAAAAAAAGAAAAGAATTTAACGCTCCGCAACTACGCGCGGGACAAAACTCATATAAGGAAAAAGAAAATTATTAAACATTATACCGAAAAAATAAACCCGCACTATTAAACATGAGGCCGAAAAAATAGACCCAAACAAAATACAATAAAAAAACGCCCTGAAGTAATGCGCGATTGTCATTTAAAAAAAAACATATAGCCAAATAAAAGAAACTTTTAAACATGAATCCCAACACATAAGCCCATATAAGAAAAAAACAAACTATTAAACATAAGACCGAAAAAATAAACCCGCACAAAATACAAAAAAAAATACAAAAAATTGATGCCCTGCAACAACGCGCGATAAATTAACGCCTCGCAGCAACGCGCGGGTAATTCTGCTTGTTTCCCCTAAAATAAAACCTTAATCACTATTCCCTTCTCCTGCAGTTAAAACATGTTTCTCAAAACCATAATATGTTTCTAGCAGGTAATTTTTATGTTTTATACTTTTACCTTGCATTTTGTATATCCCCATTTTGCTGCTCTATTTATCTTTTTAACGTTTTTGAGCTTTTTCATGTTTTTGTGTTCAATTTTTATAGTTTAGAAATAAGCAGTTCAGGAAAATGTGAAATGCATTAAGACCAATAAAACCAATGTTCTGTTAGAAAATGTCAATAGAATCTACTAAGGCTTTTAGGTTAAATATGATGGTATAAGGATACGTGGGCTTTAGCCTTAAATGGAGAAATTGGATATTCTTGATTGGAAATTCTTGGATCACACTATGGAACAAATGGGTTTTAGCCTTAAATGGAGAAATTGGATAAATGGTTGTCTCAACTAGGCATTCGGATCGGTTCTCGTCAATGGATCACCAACTAAAGAGTTCAAGTTCAAAAAAGGCCTTCGCCACCCTCTATCTCCGTTTCTCTTTATCCTCGCTATTGAGGCTCTACATATTACGCTTCAAGAAGCAAAACAAAAAAATATTTTTGAAGGAATAAAAGTGGGGTCCAATTTGATTGATGTTTCACATTTTCAATTTGCGGACGATGCTTTAATATTGGGTAAATGGTCAATCGAAAATGCAAAAAAAATCTTTTTCGGTTACTTAGATGCTTTCATATGTCATCCGGTCTAAAAGTAAACTTCAACAAGAGTAAATTCTTCGGTGTTGGAGTCAATGATGTTCAAACCCGTAATTTTGCATCAATCCTATGTTGTCAACCATCCACCCTTCCTTGCACTTATCTTGGTCTACCCTTGGGCTCAAACATGAACAAAAGTTGTAACTGGAAGCCAATCCTAGACAAATTCCACAAACGGGCCTTGGAAATCTAGAAATCTTTCATATGGTGGAAGATTAACTCTTCTAAAATCGGTTCTTGGCGCCTTAGGTACTTACTTCTTCTCTCTTTTCAAATCTCCTAAGTGTGTTATCAACAATCTCGAAAAGCTTAGAAGAAACTTTTTTTTGGGGAGGCTCATTGGTTTGTAACAAATGGCTTGGATTGCTTGGAATAAAGTTTGTTATCCTTCCAAACATGGAGGTCTTGGGATTGGTAATCTTCACGCATCCAACATTGCTATGTTAGGTAAATGGTGGTGGCGTTTTTACTCGGAAGACAACTCCTTTTGGAAAAATATAATTGTTTCTATCCACGGAACTCATGGGGGGCTCGGTTTGGACCTTCCTCCCTCCCCTCTCCTGAGTGGTCCTTGGAAGTCTATAATCAAGCTTCCGACTTCTGTAAGTTCTGCAAACATTTGCTTACAGTCAATTTTCCGCAAAAAGGTGGGGGGAAGGGTCTTCAACTATGTTCTGGGACGATTTATGGATTGGTGATTGTTGCTTAAAAATTGTGTTTCCTAGGTTGTATGCATTGGAAAATAATAAGCAATGTACCATCAATGATAGATACTACCAATCAGATGGGTCCTATCAGCTTAATTGGTCATGGCGTCGTACTCCATCTCTTGGGACAGAGACTACCCAACTTGATAATCTTTTGGATTTGCTTCAACATTTCACCCCTACCACCGTTCCAGATAAGTGGGAGTGCACTTTAGATGATTCCAAAACCTACCATGTGCACTCTTTAAGAAAATGTATTGAAGCTGCTACGTTGGGAACGAACGGGTCTGGAACGAGATGGAACAAAACACTCCCAATCAAAGTTAACATACACTCGTGGCGATTGATTAGAGACCGATTACCCACTCGCTATAACCTTGATGCTCGAGGTTTGGATATGGATTCGGTACGGTGCCCAATTTGTGACGATGCAATCGAAACCGCTCAACACTTATTCATTGATTGTATCGTTGCAAAGTCTTTATGGTCTATGGTTACATCGTGGTGGGGCTTCAAAGACTACCCAAAGGATCTGGACAATTTGTTAGCTTGGGCGGATTCTCTTAATCTCACAAATCCTATCAAAGTTTTCTTTGATACAGTTGTTCAAACCACCACGTGGATTATTTGGAAATACAGGAACCATGTTTGTTTTGACTCAAAACCACCTCGAAAGGATGTACTTGGCGATGATATCAAAATTCTGTCACACGCTTGGATTAGTCATAGAAATATGAAAAAAATCCATGTTGGATTAAGTGGGTGTATGATCCTAGAAGTGCTTGTAGTGTGTGTTTGTAACTTCTTTTTGCTCTAGCTTCTTGCTGGAGTATTCTTTATAATATTTAAGCTGTTAAAAAAAAAAGGATATGTGGGCTTATGAGCTTATTCAATTTCAGCCTATATTTCATAAGCCCATTTATTTCGGCTTATTTTGAGACTTATGGGGCAGAGATAGAAGGTGGGCACGTTCCCCCTAGCGGAAAAAATTGTAGTGTACATTTTCTAAAATATTTGGCTATTTTTGTAATTCAAGAATAGTTTTTAATAAATATGAAAGTGTGCCCCCTCGGGCAAAACTTTCCGGCTCCGCTCCTGCTCATAAGCCACGTATAAGCTTAAACACCCCTGACAATGGTTTATCTCAAGTAAGTACTTTTTTAAAAGTTACCATGGTTTCCAACCTTTTGGCCGACTAATCCATGGGGTTGGAACCCACCGCCACACAAATTCTTTTTAGGAGGTTGCGTGACCACTTCAGGATTGCACCTAACAGGAATTGAACTTGGGACCTCACACATTTTAGTGATATTAGTCACGAGCCTATTGCCACCAGGCCACCCATGAGTGGTTCTCAAGTAAGTACTTTTAAATAAGCTCGCCCCAACCGACAAGTAATAATGCTTATTTGGCCCCAAAATAACTGAATATGCATAAGCTGTTTATTTTATCAAGTACTCTAAATTGTGTAGGTGCTAAAAAATAAGCAGATAGAACTACCTGTAGCCCTCGCCTTTACGGTTTTACTTTATCCCTCACTCAACTCTACACCAGTGACAAGTTATCCCCTCCCAAAAACACAAACTCTCACTGGTTGGAAACAAAATGCAACTTGAGATAGGATGATATAGCCCTTCTCACGCGTGATTCACTTGCCAAATAAGCAAAAAAGCCACCTCCCACGCTTGAGGTTTGCCTAGTATAAGAAGTTAGGCAGAAAAAATAAGCAATCCGAGACACCCTTCAATTTTGTTTATTAATATACAATTGGAGATTTAACTATTGTCGTAGTTTTATTTCTATGTTGTTCTTGTGTTCTAAAACCAATACGAAATCACGGTTTAAGCTATAGAATAGCAATGTACTTTCATTAATGTCCAACCTGAGTACGTGACTCAAAAGTGTTGCTTTGAATGTCACAAACTTTTGAAAGTGTTCCAATATGAACATGTTGGTGACGTATCATACACCAAAATGTGACACGTGATGTCTCATTTGTTTTTTGAGTAATGATAGAACCACAAAAGATTTACAAAAATTTATCCACAAAATGATGTGTCATTTAACTAATTGATGCATATAAAAGAGAGAATTAAAAAGTAAATTTGAACATGCCACTCAACATAAGACACATCATTTTGTAAAAACTTTTGTAGGAGTTTCTTTGTGGTTCTAGCATTTTCCTTGTTTTTTAGGTGGCATGTGACATCACCGATATGTATATTTTGGAACATTTTTTGAAAAAAAATGTACCCATGAAATAAAATAGATGCCCTCATGTTTTTGTCAGCAACAACTTTTATGTTCAATTTTAAAGCTTGCGTATTATTTCAAATGTCAATTAGTGTGTCGTAAGACTTATTTTGTGTGTGTATTAGACAAAATTTGCAGCCAATAAGAGTATCCTGAGATGAATAGGATTAGCGACCTTCCACCCGGCATAATAGAATCCATCTTATGTTTTCTACCGATTAAAGAGGCAGTGAAGACAAGTATCCTATCCAGGGAATGGCGGTACCGTTGGATGAAAATCTCCAAACTCGTTTGTTAAGGAGTTTAAGTTTCATATGCTGACTGATAAGGCTGAGTTGACGGATGTGGCTGAGTCGGCTGATGGGACTGAGTCGTCTGATGGGGCTGAGTCGTCTGATGGGGCTGAGTCGTGTGATGGGGATGAGTCGTCTGATGGGTCTCTGAGTCGTCTGATGGGTCTGAGTCGTCTGATGGGACTGAGTCATTTGATGGGCTCCAAAGTTTTGGCCAACCAAGTGAAAAAAAGTCGGAAAGGTTGACTAAGAGACGTAAATTCTTTTATGCTATTTGCCAAGTTTTGTTAATGCACGAGGGTCCATTACATGAGTTCAGCGTTTCCATGTTTCCTGACGAGTTATGTTTTATAGATGACGAATGTGTTGAGATGGATGCTTTAATATTTCATTTGTCAAGGAAAAATACTGTCAAGAAATTAACAATTAACTTTGGATATGATACTTATCTGCTACCCTTTTCTATCTTCTCATTCTGTCACTTAACAGACCTATCTCTCGTTGGTTATTGTTTTTTACATCAACCGACATTTATTGGATTTGGTAGTCTTACAAGCTTATCTCTGGATTCCGTATACATATCAAAACAAATACTTTTACATCTCCTGTCCAAGTGTCCATTGCTTAAGACCCTGACTCTGGTAACTTTTAGTATAATAGGAAATTGATCGTTGTCAGCTTTCATAACTTATCTGACTATTGTAAGTTGCTGCAGGTAACTGATAGCTCTTTTATTGGCAGTGACAGTGCCATTGAGAGTCCCACCCTTATTAACCTATTCGAGTGTTTACTAGCGATTGAAAGTTTGTCTGTTCCGTTTGAGATCTTGATGGAATTAAACATACATGACATTCATAATAAATAATAACATCAAAGTTACGTGCGGAAGCGAATAGGATCAAATAACATGTAATTAATTAACCAAACATAAACGTATGCGTACCTTGTGATTCTAGCTAAACGAGAATCAAAACCTCTTACACTTTTGTAACTAAAACCAAGATTCAATCAATAGTGTGATTGAAACACGTTCTTGTACACACGTACTAATACCAAGTAAACGATATGCTAGTAATTAACACAAAACTATTTTCTTGACACTCAAAAAATTCGATCGATCACAAGGGGTGTTTGCGGATCGGTGTAGCCACAAAAAAGGAGAAGAGAAAAGACTTTGGGTATTGTATGTGTACAAGTGATAATAATACAATGACCCTAGGCCCTTTATTTATAGTGTGGAAAACTTAGAGAACAAGTTTGACAAGGATTAGGATACCCTAATCCTATATCCGGTTGGCCCAATCCCAAAGGGATTCTAAAACCATCTTTGATCTCTTTAATTCCATCTATAGTCCTTTCCTTTAATTAGTTAACAGTCGTTAGTCATTCTCCGTTAAATACTAACGGTTATTATATGTTTTGTGCATTTAATAATTAAATATAACATTTTATAAATAATTATTAAACATTTACTCTTCATACGTAAAGTGTGCAATCCCGTGATCTCGAGTTCGATCCTAACACACATCTACTAATTTATGTCCATAAACTAACAGATCTTTCAGGTCATTTTCTTCACATTCTATATAATAGATTTTTTATTTTATTCTATAAGGCTGCATTTTGGTATGTGATTTTTTCAGAGCACATTTTTGGTATATTACTAACACTTTTGTTTCAGATATTTAAGTCTTGTGCTCGTCACAAAATTCCCAAGAAGAAGCTTCCATTAACGTTACTCCACCTCAAGTATGTATATTTGGATGAGGTATGCCCAATCGCAAAGACGGGCTATCAGTTCTTGTTCTTTTGATGAAAGTCTCCCCGAACTTGAAAAAACTTAAGGTAAGGGCAGCAACATAAATCCATCTTGTATCCTATTCTATTCGTATGCCAACATACAGTAACACAATGAACACCGACATTTCTTGTAGATTGAAAATTCAGGTCTTGAGGAAGATAGCTCCTCTGCGGAAGAGGACTCATTAGCGGAAGAAGATATATATAACCCTTTGCACTTGAGGATTATTCACATATTTGGTTGGAGCATATGAGGGAACTACATATTAGAGGATTTATAAATTCTGAGTATGAGATGAATTTTGTGAGACTTGTCTTGGCTAAGTCACCTGTGCTAAAGAAGGTCAGGATATTCCTCGACTATGGGGAGGTTGATGAGGGTGAAGAGTTGCAGATTTTACAAGTTCTCTTATCTTCCCCACGCGCATCACCTACGGTTGAAATCTTCATTATTTGATGGGTTGAAACCATTTGCGGTTTTGTTGACTGCTTAGTTAACTGAACAGTTTATTAGTTTAGTTTAGTTGCATTTTGAGAAACATGATATGTTGTTAGTTTTGCGTTTTGAAGATTACTGTGTGATGATGGTGGAGAATATGAAATTCAAACCGATTTAGCTGAACTAACGGAACCAAACCAAAAGATTGTTAAGACTTGAGACTTTTTACTTTTTACAGTAATCTAAACTTTTGGGTCTGTTTGGGTTTGCCACAAACTAAACCAACCCGGTCGGTTTAGGTCTGCAGTAATCTGAACTTATGTATAGTTTTCAAACGAAGCTATTTATGAAGTTATTAGTTTTGTCAACTTTCTCTGGTGCCCTATCCGGTGACCCTATCGTTTTTTGAAATTCATAAGCCTTTATTTTATTTCTGAATATCACTCTCGCATCTCGCTGACCCACCCCCTCGTGAGATTGCGTCGTCTTGACTCTTTAGTTGTTCCAGCAAGCCTCCTTCCACCTTGTATTCCTCTACATAGGTCCCATTCAATTCAATTGTAGTAGGTGCAACATGTCACAGGTCGGTGGGTAGAGGTATGGTGTCGAATTCGAGTTTCTGCTTAGAGCCGTTTGAGTGTCTTTCACGAGGTGGTCTCCCATTATGTGGTTAGGTGTTGGGTGGTTTGGTGTTCGGGGTTAATAGCCGTTAGGTTCATCAGATTTTAAGGGTGTTGTTCAGTTTTCATTAGTTCAATAAGCTCTACAATCAAATTCGAGTAACAATACTTTTTCATTCAAGGATTAGGGTGTATCTTGCAACATGTCATATGGAGTTTCAAATGCGTATCAATATTATTATCTTCTTTGCAGAAGAAAAAAAAATAACATAAATACTTAAGGTGTTGTTAAGGGTATCCTAGTGGCTATCGGTAGTTCAGTACTCCAAACCACTTTTACTCACTTTGTGGATAGGAAAGACAATTTTTATTGTTTATTGTATTTTTTGTTTAACTTATAAAACTTTATCTTTTTTATCGCGTGAAACTCTGTAATTTTGTAAATAAAAGGATAATAATAAAAAGTAAGTGCCATTTTAAAAAGTTAAATCGTTCACTTGTTGGTTGATAGACTAGCATGTTAAATATTACAGTAAAATTTTAAAGTTTTGCCCTTTTTAAAAAAGTGTCAAACATGCCATTTTCGCAAAAGTTACATTCATCCAAAAAAATTGAAAGTTGAATAACTTTCTTCAATTTTTTTATAACATAACACTTTAACGGGGTGCTTACGGTTCGAAAACCGGACCGGACCAAATCGAACCGAAACCGACTTTGGCCAAAACACTGGACTGAAATGGTCCGGTCCAGTTCGGTTTCGGTCCGGTTTGGTTTCGGTCCGGTCCGGTCCGGTCCAACAAGATATAATTGCCGGGTTTTTTGTAAAATCGAACCCGACCGAAAACCGGAAATAAGGAAAATAATGGACCGAGGACCAGACCGAAATAGGTTCGGTCCGGTTCAGGGCCGGTTTCTCCGTTCGGTGTGGTCCGCGGTTCGTTTTGCTCACCCCTACTTTAATGTATAATTTCAGTGTGTTTTCGCTCAAGTATGAAATGAATAAAAAATGGTTTTAGTTGTAGAATAACAACGATTCAAAATGTACCGATTTGGTACGTGTATTCTTAAAAAGTTATTCACTAGCAACGAATTTTCATAAGTTTTTCATTCTGCACATTTTGATGACATGTCATACATGGTAGGGTTGAACATCGGTTTAAAACCGAACCGACCTAAAAATCTACTTTAGGAAAAACATGAACCGAAAACCGAACCGAAGTGACATGAGCAAAACCGAAACCAAACCGAATAGATAGTTTAGGCGTATTTTTTTTGCTTTAACCTGAAACCGAACAGAGCAAAAACGAAACCAAAAACCATAAATATACAAAACCGAAAACCGAACCGAAAATGATCGGTTCGGCTCGGTTTGTCGATTCGGTTCGGTTTTCGGTTGATTTTGCTCAGCCCTACCTAAAAAGCTGACACGTGACACCATTTATAACGTAACACGTCATTAAAATGTGCAAAATAAAACACTTATAAAAGTTTACTGCTATTATACAACTACTTTTAAAAAAGTTTATATTAAAAAGCCAACTATACCTCCTTATGTATTTTGTTTTTTTTTAATTTTTTTGACTTTTTTTATTTTTATGATTTTGAATATATTATAAAACTGTGCAAAAATGCTAAATTGTCAAAAATTACGAAACAAAAAATAATAAAAAAATGCGTTGCACTGTAAACTAGAAAAAAAAAACATGTTTTTTTACCTTTTTGTAATTTTCTTGTACTTTCTAGTGGGTTTACTAATAGTAGAAAAAAAGTACAGTATCGGAAATCTAAGCAATAGTGAATGTGAACCTACGGATACAGTACATTTATGACTCTACTTTTAATTTTTATCGAATAAAACATTTTCTTTTCTATAAGCAGATATCGGCTAAAACACAAGAAAACAAACGCAGCCAAACAACAACCGAGAAAACCCTAATTACTGTTTCCTTCTCCAGCCAATTGAACCTACCAGGTATTTAATTTGCTTTTCATATCATGTTTTTTGTGTTCAATTAATATAGGGTATTTAGGATTTTATTCTTATGTAGCAGAAGTAGATAATTAGCTTAAAATTAAGCAGTTTAAGAAATTGTGATAATGCATTAAGACAGAAAAATGAATATTCTGTTAGAAATTTTTGCTTGATTTGCCCCAAAATAGCTAGATAAGCTTAATCTCAATTTTAAGCTTATTGGATGGGTATGAAACGGATGAGGTTTTCCCTGTTCACGTTACCCGTCCGAGCCTTTTTGACTCAGATGTACGCGGCCTCACCTGGTTAATCCCGGGACCGTTTCCGACCCTTCCCTTGCCACCCAGATGTACACAACTAGCGAGGTTGGAACCCTTGACCTTTTGTGATTGGATTATGAGCTTTTGTAAAAATTGAAAAGCTAATAAGTTTAATTTTACTGGCTTATGAGATTATAATGCCCTATAGCTTAATTGAGTTGATAAGCTCATAAGCCATAAATATTGAGTTTATTGGCTTTTCAGATTTCACATAAGCTTATAAGCCCATCACGGAAGCTTAAACAAACACCCTTGCTGCTTATGTACTTGAAAATAAGCACGGGTAAAACTAGATTTTACAGAACCTATGTTGACTGACGACATCACGTGATAATAAGATTGAAACTCATAATGTGTCCGGCATGGGGTGCGACTATTCAATTTGAAAAGCAAAGTCTTATTTGATAATGGGTGACACATACATTTGCAAGTCCATAAGTTTTGTCTGGTATCGGGTGGAAAAAGCAAAATTTTGAAATTAAGTGTTGTTTGATATCGGGTGATATAAGAAACTAATTAGCATCTACTTGTTATCTGATATCGACCATGTACGCTCTCAGTTGTTGGAGACACCACAACTCAGTCTTGTACAATAAGTGGACCCAACATCAGTTATCGGATACAACATCGGTGTTCTTCAGGATTGTTGGGAGGATCTTGGTTGTGATTCATTTTGGTTTTGTTGTTGTTGTTGCGAAAATGTTGAATATTGTTGTTGTTGTTGCATTTTCTATTGAGAAAATAAAGCGAAATCGCGGGGATTCATATATGGGTTTTGTTGAGAAAACGTGGGAAAGTAAGGTGTTTGGGTGTTCGGATTCGAAGACGAGCCCGTATTGTTGGCCGGATTCGAAGACGACCCAATCATTTGGTTCGAAGGGTCGTTAAGCATTCCGGTAATCCAAGGGTTGTTGGGATTCATTTTGTTAAAAGAAAAATTAGAGAAGTGAAGATTTATGTGTTATAAAATGTATTGGAAGTATGTGTGAAGTACAAAATAATAAGGAGGTATTTATAGGATTTTTAGGGGGTAAAATTTGGAAATTTTCGGGCAAAAAGACAAAAAAACGGCTATATAGCCGTTACATTCAAACACCCCAACGGCTATCTTTTTCAAAAAAAAAAAAAAAAAATTTTATTTTTTCTGGGCTGGTGGTGACGGCGCGACAACGGAAAACGCCACCGAGGTAACGGTGCGCCAACCGTTTTCTGGCGCCGTTGGCGATGGCACCAGAAACGGCGCCACCGTACCTCCTTCTCTTATTTTAAAATTTGATTACAAATATTAGTGTAAATATTTCTGAGAACCTAGATAGTTAGCAATCACTTTTTCCTCATTGATGAATTACTTCCATGAGATCAATTCCTACCAAATCAAAGGAGAATTAACTTCATATTTATCGGATGCGATCTGTACAATGTCCGATTATGGTAGAAATTCTTAAATGACATCCCATCTTTAAAGCACTCACTATATCCGAAGATGTCCGAAATTTAGGTTCAGCAATTTGGAATAGTATAGCTTACATACCAACAGTGACCGCCACCACAAATTTTGAGGCGTATGATGAAGATGTCCACGGTTGCTTTTACCTGAAACAGTTTAGATGAATGTTTGATCTTATGGCAAAGAAGAGGTATGATGATTTCTCACCTGAGACGAGTTGTGTGCCGATTCGTACGCTAGGATTATGATGAATCACATCCTAAAGCCTCTGATTCTAGAAAGCATTTATCACAAGTCTAGGCTACTCTATTTTCAATCATCAATCGTTGTCTTACCTCGAAGAGTACTGGTATGGATCAATGCAGCATTTCAGTGTTAAGAATTTTCCAAGGAATTGCATTCAACAAAAACTATGACTATGCGAGATTATTTTGGAATGATCTAATGGAAGTTGTCAAGGACAAGAATCTGCCATCAAAGGCTCGGAAGTTCGTACCATTCCTACGTTTCTTGAAGATTATTATCTTTTCAATCATGAGGCGTTATAAAGATATTCCTATAAGACCAAATGACCCTACAATCGTACATTTTCAAATGAAGTATCTACGTAGAGATTGTGGAAATTCAAATGTTCAAGAAATGAGAATTCTTGATGAACTGTTAGCCTATGCTGACCAAACGACACTTTGTGTTATAGAATATAGGAACTCTTCACCTCCTATGATCCAACCAGAACCGAAGGGATCTACCCAGGGAGCCACCTTAGGAAGTTATAGTGATCCTAAAAGAACACAAGGTGACAATATTCAATTGTATTCTAGAAGAAAAAAAGGTGACGATATTCAATCGTATAATGATTCTGATGATGCTGATAATCAAGACTCACGGCTCAACAGAACTGATACTGCAAAAGAGGATTCAAATAACGAGGGAGGAGTTGAAAATGATGAGAGGTCAAGTGGAGAAAGTGAGAATCTTCTCCAAACCAAGTCAGACAAGTGGGTCAATGCATCTACTAATGGACTTCATTTGTTGATTTCTAGTATTGAACAAGACTTCATGAACCCAGTGACGCAAGCACTATCCCCTCCGAGCCACTCAGTTTCTTTCCAACAAGGTCATGTTTCAATTGCGCACAGAGAATTAGCAAATAATCTATTGCATTCTCATTCGGAGAATGCCAATATTGAAAAAGGAGGACATCTGCTTTCGTCCCCGGCTTCTTTGAGTGCACAATCGAGTCTAGAGCCATCTAAGACAATGTCTAGGATACTTGAGTCAAATAAAAGTCTGCGTGACTTTGCTGGAACTTTCGTAGTGGTACCTCATGTTGGTATTTCACGAGGATCGGGAGAAAATCCTACCAGTGTTGGCGTGAACGTAGGTCACGGAGTTGAATCAACTGTTGTGGTTACTGAGCCTCTAAGTGGGCCAGGTGTTAGTGATTTCCCGGAATTTGTTTCCAGAGAACATCTGGACAGCGCTCTAAAGGCTGTCCAAGAATCTTTTGATTAAAAAACTTGCTGATATGCAACGATTACTCAATGGAAAGCATGTTGCAACAGAAGAAGCAATATTACCACCGCCTCCACCTCCAAAATCACAACAACAAGACTTAATTGTTACTTGCGAAACTTCTGTCACAATCTGAAGATGAATCTGCTGATGCTGATTTAATTATGATCTTACGCAAACAGAGTGAAGTTTCTCAAAATAGTGCTACCAAGGAGGATGCTATGAATTCTACAAAATCTATTAATGCTACACTAGAAAAGTTATCTGCACGTCTTGCTGCTCTTGAACAATCACATAAATCTCATGGTTTAAAGCAAAGACATGGTGATCACGATCATGACCACCATGAGGGGGAGAAGCGGCAAAGATTGAATTAAATTGTGGTTTCGGGTGATTTAAATGTTCAGACTATAATGTTATGAAAAGTGCAAGGAAATCCTAATGAGGCTGGTGATAATGTTATGAAACCAATGACTGTTTAAAAGTGACTTCATCAGCAATATAATTCGAATGGATTCTGATATTGAAGAACCCTCTCACCTTTACGGCTTTTCTCAACCCCTGACTCAACTCTACATCAGCGCCACATTATTCCCATACAATTGGAAATTCTACTATTGAGGTACTTTCATTTCTATTTTGTCCTTATGTTCTAGAACCGATATAAAATTAAGGTTTGAGCTTTAGAATAGTAATGTTTTTTCATCAATGTCCAACTTGAGTACCCGAACTAAAAAGTATTCCATTAGATGTTACGAACTTTCAAAAAGTGTTCCAATATGCACATTTTGGTGACATATCACACCCCCAAAACGCGGCACGTTTTTTATGTGACACGTCACTAAAATGTGTATATTGGAATACCTTTTGAAAGTTTGCAACACTTGGTGGAACATTGTTTTAGCTCAGCTACTTAAGTGGGACAATGATAAACGTATGCTGCTGTTTTATAGTTTAAATCCATGAAATTTATATCGATGTCCTCATATTTTATTATCAACAACTTTCATGTTCAGTTTCAAAGCTCGCGTATTATTTCAAATTTCATCTAGTGTGTCTTAGACTTATTTGTTGTGTCTTGAAAAAAAAAAATTCAGCAAAGAATATCCTCAGATGAATATGATTAGAAACCTTCTTCCAGGCATAATAGAATCCATCTTATGTTTTCTACCGACTGAAGAGGCTGTGAGGACAAGTATCCTATCAAGGGAATGGAGGTACCATTGGACGAAATCCCAAACTTATGTATAAGAAGTTTAAGTTTCATGTGCAGAGTTGACTGATGTGTCTGAGTAGTCTGATGGGGCTGAGTCATCTAATGGGGAACGAATGTTTGATCAACCAAGTAAAAAAGAAAAAGTTGAAGCAGTTGGCTGAGAGGCGTAAATTCTCTCATGCTATCTGCTATATTTTGTCAGTAGCACGAAGGTGCATTACACGAGTTCAAAATCTCCATGGTCAGAGATGACTTATGTTTGATAGATGATAAATGTGTTTGTGAGAAGGGCAAAAGAAGACCATTTGTGTTGGCAAAAGTGGGACAGTGATCCTGTAAATTCGCATGCAGGGACTGATGGTCCGATGGAACATTTAGTTGTTGTTCGTGTGGTTTGAGTTGGAAAAAGGAAAAATGTAAGCTTCAGGTTATAGCAGTCGTGAGTCTGGTTTGCTGAATAAGTGGGAAAATGTGATGTATTTGGTCAAATGGTGGCTTGGGTGGGACATGGAAGATACATCTGAGTTACTGTTCGGTCAAAAGGTGTCAGTCCAAGTAAAAGGTATGTGGGGCTCTAGTGAATTGGAATTGGAAGTACAGTCAAAAAAGGTTTATATATGCCCCTGCACATGCCAGTCATCTTGCCGTTATTAGTTCTTTTGTTCTCGTGTAACTATTGTTGTCGGTTATGTGGTTTGTCTTAGTGGGTGTGTTTGAGTTTTGCTCCTTTCTCGGTGCATCTCAAGGTTTGGAAGTTTGTATCTTGTTTTTTTTAAACTCTGTTTTTTTTTGCCGGGAACAATTATTATGAGATGGAGGGAAGTATGTATTTTTTAAAAGTTAATATGTAGAAGAATTTTCCATTTCTCATTTCTTACTCTTGAAACTAATAGACAAAATGTGCTGCCTGCACTTGAAAACATATATGGATCACTTTTCACCCTTGCCCATTTAACTGGTCATATAGTATACGGCTATCAGATGAGTGAAGCACTATTGTATATGATTTCATTCCCAATTGTGAAGTTTTTGTATACTACTAAGCCTGCAGGCTGCAGTACCTTCAGTTGACTTAGTTGTGTATCCATGTGGGGGTGGGTGTATCGTTTATGCTCGAAATTGTAATCCAAAGACTTAGGACTAATAGTTACTTTTATAGCATTAGTAACTGAGCTATTCTAAACAGCATACAACAAGAACCTAGTTACGCTTACACAAACTGAAACCATTGAAAACAGTAGAAATATGTTACTTTTGAAAATAGCTTACTCCACAGTCCAACATATGCATTGTAGAAACCAGAGTCTACTTAACAGTCCAACTTTCCCGGTGTCAAGATCAGATCATCTACACAAATATCGATATCAACTTATTATCTAATTGCTAAGTTTTTCAGAACTGGAAATCGATCGTATACTATACTTGGTAATGAGCTTTCCATATGAAACAAATATTACTTAGATCAAGACTTTTACCCGACAGACACAAGGACCAACAAAGTTTCTGAAGGGACCATTTCCGCACTTTTTATATAAGCTTATTTTATGTTATCAAGAGGTCCCAAACACTTGACATCAGAGTAGGCATGAGATAAGCACATTAACCCAGTAAGTTCAAAAATTGCTCACTTTATATCAAACTATGCTTTTTATAAGGATATTGCAACACAAGCATAGGGCTGGTCAACTGAGTTGCGCCTTTTGCCTTTAACTACCATAATACCTCGAACTAAGAAGTTCGGCCTATACTTATACCGAAATCCAGTGAGCCTACATAGCATTGAATTAACATGTAAACTCGCAATACAAAGCACTGGACTGCTTGGCTACTGCTTGGCATAGCAGGGATATTTATTCCCATCGAGTGCTGGTTTGCAGGTGCTACTTACATAGGGTCAACTTTAATAGTTGATATCTGTAGTCGAATCAGCTCAAATCAAACATTTGGGTTTTGAAGACTTGTGTAGAAATTTTGAATAATCAAAAATTTGATACTACTTTGAATTGCGTTTTGTGGATTAATGTCATATATGTTATCTAATATATTATTGCTGCTCAAGTAAAACCGATCATGTGCTAAGAGCAAAAAACAACTCGTGAAAATCAAGGTTGATGCAAATTCATTTTGAACAATTGCATAGACAGTAAGATACAAATATCCGCAATAAGCCAATATCACATATCTTGCAAGTCATAGACAAGCCCTCTCTACATGGGACAGACATGTTCGATTTACTACCCCTAAAGCTTAATCTCTCAAAAGCTTATGATTGCCCTTCACACTTGTTTTGCTTGATACAATCAAATAGAGTTTCAGACGAGGTTTACAGTTGGTGCAAGTCCGACAGATAACATACCCAGAATCATTTGTCTCAGACCAAACAAACAAATAAAGTCGCTCATCACCGTTACAAACAAGTAGGCATCCACGTAAATAACATTAAAGTACATAATATGTATTCATACTCATGGCAAACATATATAAGTAAGGACAACATGGGTAAAAGGATAAATAAAAGAAATAGGAAAAGATAAAACATCAGAAAGCCTCCTAGAAACTCACAAAGCATAACTCAAAGAAAAACGCCACAGTATTCACTCACTGATAGTACATGAGTTGTTGGGCAGCTGCAACGTTCTGGAAACCGCCATCATAAAGGGCCTGGCTTGCTCCAGCACCACCCATGCCCATACCCATACCCATACCCATTGGCGGTTGTTTAAAAGGATGCATCCCGAGGCCATGCATCCCTCCCATCTTACTCATTGCCAGTTGTCGCTCATAAGCCACCAAGTCAGCAGCTGATAAAATTGGCGCAGGTGCGGGTGGTGGAAGTGGGTTTGAGCTCGTTCCTGGTGGAGTCGGCTTACTTCCCCAAGAGCACTAAATTGCATACATAACAAGTCAAAAGTCAGGTTTACACACCAAGTTATCTAAGAGGGTGTTTGCATCACGTTTTGCAAGTGGTTATCCGTTTATTGCAATTTCAAGTTGGAGATTATCATCAGTTTTTATCGTATCGTTTGGCTATAGTGAAACTGATTCGAATTATCTAATTCTTTGATTACTTTAGAGTCAAATACACAGAGAAGCTGCAACAGAAGTACAGAACTGATTCTGATTATATTACTATTTAGGGGTCATTACATGTAATGATGTAAATCAGAATTTGTTACACTCCAAAAAGTTGATTAACTAATTATCACATCTACAAACAACATAGCCCATCCAAACATAATCTCCTGCAGCCCTTTTTTGTTATAGTCGATAATCTGATTCTGATTACTTCGTATCACAAAATACTTTAAATTTTCTAAATTTACTGAGCAGTCTGAGCTTGACCCAAATGTAAGATAGAAACGTAGACTAAAACAAGTAATCCCGCGTAAAACGGGTAAGTGTAATTTGATCTTGTCCTTGGCTTGCTTTATACTCCCTCCATCCCATTTTTATTGTCCACGTTTCCTTTTTGGGATGTCCCAATTTAATTGTCCACTACTAAAAATAGATAGGGAACTTTGATCGAGATTACCATATTACCCTTGTTTAAAATTATTATTACAAACTTTAAAGAAGACTTTAATTAATTAGCTAAGGGTAAAAGTGTCATTCTGCCAAAAAGTAAGAAAGAGAAAGCAGTAATAAATGCACTTTTCTTAAACTGTGTTTTTTGTCGGGGGACAATAATTTTGGGACGGAGGGAGTAACACATATCTACCGATTAATTCAGATCAAAAAATACCCGCGAAAAGATTTTCGAATTGCGAACAAAACGAGTCAAGTATTGCAATGCTTCTCAAATAGACACGATTTTATAAAAATATGAACTAAAATAAAATAGATAGAAAAAACACAACATGATTTTATAAAAATATGAACTAAAATTAAATAGATAGAAAAAACACACTACTATCAAGCCGAAACTGTTTTAATACAAAGCAAGCCCCGCCGCAACGCGCGGATAGTATACCTTCTCGTTTATTCTAATAACCACTTTTCTAACGTATTGCCTTACTCGCTTATCCCCTAATTTGAT
>BQNB010016057.1:0-15052 GCA_026074375.1 Tanacetum coccineum
AGAAAAATAAAGTTATTTCATTGGTTAAGTTCAACGCATATTAGTGGAATGCAATGCTGTTCTCTTTAGCAAAAGTCATGGTTAATAATCATAGGGTATGTTAATTGGCGTAATGGGCTGGAGCTAGGGCTGGGGCTTGGGGCTGAGGCTTATATTATAAGCCGAAATTAAAATTTGTATTTTTTTAAACTTGTTTGTCAAATGTGCTGGGGTTGGGGCTTATTATTGTAAAATTACAAAAAATGACATAATTAAATAAATTTTTGGTATATGTTAGATATTTTTAGGGTTATATAAGTAATTTTTGGTTCATAAGCCCCGGGCTAAAGTTTTTAGCCCCTTTTATGGGGCTCGTTTCTTACTTGTCTATCTCATAACAACCTTAACATTTCAGAAATTTCCTTTTACTAACATTCTAGTCATTCGTAGTTCTCTATTTTACATTAGAACATGTTTATTCTCTATTTTACAATGGTATGGCAACACAAAACCCACCTGACACATCAACGCCACATCAGCTTTCTCTCTCCAAAATCCTCCCCAAAACATCCGATCTAATCCCCTTCATCCTTGGTGTTTGAATTCGTTATAACCCCTGAAATTTGGATCATTCAATTATTTGATGATTCTCATATCGAGTGTGTTAGGCGATTTTCTCATCATGGGATCTTAGGGTTTAGATTTGGATGTCCTCCCTTAATTTTTTTCCATTTCCGTTTTCTTTATTTCATTTTTCGCTTTTAGCCATGGGGTCTCGTTTACAGACCTCCCTTCAATCCAATTTTGACCAAACTGCCAAGATATCAAAGTCTGTGTTCATATCTAACTTTCCTGATGATTGCTCAAGTATGGATCTTTGGAAGGTGTGTAGTGGGTATGGCACCGTGGTCGATGTGTTCATTCCTAACAAGAGATCTAAAGCAGGGAAGCGTTTCACTTTTGTTCGTTTCATCAAAGTTCTCAATTTTGATCGTCTTATTGAGAATCTCAAAACTATTTGGATTGGTCGTTTTCACTTATCCGCTAATCCTGCTCGGTTTGAAAGGCCTAAAGCCCCTATCCCTCAGAAAGAGATGTCGGCGCCCTCTGGTATTGCATCAGGTCTTAAGCAGCCTATTGCCCAGCATCAAGGTGGACCTAAAGGGACTAATTTTGCAGCTATTTTGAAACCGTCTTTGGTTTTAGACGATTCTTGCCTAGTGAACAGGGATCTCACGAATTGTGTCATGGGTGAAGTTCTCCAATTTTCTTCCATTAATAACTTGCAGGTGCTCTTGTTTAATGAGGGTTTTCATAACACTCGCATTGTCTATCTAGGAGGGTTGTGGGTTATGATTGAGCTGAATTCTTCTAAGTCTAAATTGAAATTCATGGAACATGTTGGGGTAGCTTCGTGGTTTCGCAGCCTTTGTAATGCGCAATCTGATTTTGCGGCTAAAGAGCGGATAGTTTGGGTCGACATTGAAGGAGTTCCCTTAAACGCTTGGTCTCGTTCAACTTTTCAAAAGATTGGGTCTAAATGGGGAGAATTAGTTGTACTAGAAGACGGGTATGAGGACCTTTTTGCAAGGAAACGTATTTGTATTATGACCAGCCATACGGAGAACATCCTGGAAAGTTTCAAGCTTATCGTAAAAGGGAAGGTTTTTTGGGCTCGTGCCAAGGAACTTTTTGTTTGGTCCCCATCTTTCAAAGAAGTTCCTGAGCAAGAGTTGTGTTCGGATGACGAGTCCATTAAGGCTAACGAAGAGGCTAATAATCTGAATCTCGGCGACGAGAATGATAGTGAAGTGGTTTCGGACACATATTTTGGTGATAATGGTGAAGATCAGGGTGTCGAGCATCATCATGGTGAACCTTCTAAAGTTAAGGAGGTTTCGGCTGATCCCTTCAATATTTACGGCTTGCTTGACAAACGTAATAACGAAGCAAGAACAACGGATTCGTCAACCAGTATCCCTTATCCTCCGGGTTTCACTCCTGCCAATGATATTCCAACTTGTAATCAAGATAGCCCTGATGTTGCATCTGTTCGACCTACTAGTAAGTCGGCAAGGAGAAATTCGTCACCATGTCAGTCAATTGGTCTTAGTTCGAGAGTTATGGAGGACACGGTACCAGCAGACGTGTATTCATCTCCTGTTGGGAGCAAGCCTATTCATGGTTCGCATAAGGGAGGTTCTCTGTTGGAAGTTCTTGACGGCATGATTAAGGTAGGTCAGACTATGGGATTCTCTATGGACGGTTGCCTAAAAGATATGGAGATTATTATTGGTTCGCAAGGAGATCGTGAGGGTTTCCAATGAATTGTTTGTCTTTAAATATCCAAGGCCTGGGATCCAAGGCTAAAAAGGAATGGATCAGGGAGTTGAATTATAAACATAAGGTGAGTTTCTTGACTTTACAAGAAACTAAAATGGAAAACATTTCTGCTATGGAGGCTAAAATTTTGTGGGGTAATAGTAGTTTTGATCATGTTTTTAGTGAGGCCCTTGGTAATTCAGGGGGTATTTTATGTTTATGGGATCCGCTTATGTTTCGTAAAGATCAACATATTATCTCTGATAACTTTGTTGTTTTATATGGGACTTGGGTTCCAAATAACACCAAGTTGCTCATTGTATCTGTGTATGCCCCTCAATCCGCTACTGATAAACGTCTCTTGTGGAGTTATATTACGGGTCTTTTATCTCGGTGGAATGGAGAGGTTTTGGTTACGGGAGATTTTAATGAAGTCCGTTTCGAGAGAGAAAGGCTGGGTTCTGTTTTTAATGTGCATGGGGCTAACGAGTTCAATAGCTTTATTTCCAACGCGGGGCTTGTGGAGATTCAGTTGGAAGGTTATTCGTTCACTTGGTCTCATCCGTCGGCTGCAAAAATGAGTAAGTTGGATCGGTTCTTGGTTTCGGAAGGTTTTCTTTCTTTATTTCCGCATATTTCAGCTTTATGTCTTGATAAGAATCTGTCGGATCACCGACCGATTTTGCTTCGTGAGATGGTTACAGATTATGGTGCAACCCCCTTTAGGTTGTATCATTCTTGGTTTTCCTTCCATGGGTTTGACGATATGGTCAGGACTGCTTGGAATTCATTTGTTCTTGAGGATTCTAATGGTATGGTCCGGTTCAAAAAGAAATTGCAAATGCTGAAAAAGGAAATTCGATCATGGGTGGCTGTTCATAAACGAAAACAGTCGGGAAGGTTAATTGATATTCAAGAGAAATTGAGTGGTATTGATCATATTTTAGATCAAGGTGGAGTGTCTGATGAGATTCTTCTTTCCCGGATGGAGTTGACGAAACAAATGCAAGATATCAAGTCCACTGCTGTTCGTGACCAAATGCAGAAGGCTAAGATTCAGTGGGCTGTTGAGGGTGATGAGAACTCCAAATTTTTTCATGGTATTGTTAATCGTAAGCGCGTTCACTTATCAGTCAAGGGCGTTATGGTTGATGGAGAATGGGTTGATGAGCCTAATCGTGTTAAAGAAGAATTCCGTTCTCACTTTGCTAATAGGTTCCAAGACACGGGCGTGAGTCGTTGTCGGCTGAATTTCAGGTTCCCGTCTCGCCTCACTGCTGACCAGATTTCTGATCTGGAAAAACCGGTGTCCTCTGATGAAATTCGCAAAGCTGTATGGAGTTGTGGCGAAAATAAATCGCCTGGGCCGGACGGGTTCACTTTTGAATTCTTTCGCAAATATTGGGATTCCATTGGGCCAGATATGTGCGTCGCGGTAGAGTGGTTTTTCAGGCATAACTCTTTTGCTAAAGGTTGTAATGCTTCTTTTATCACTTTGATTCCGAAAAGTCAGGATCCCAAGACCGTGAGTGATTTTCGGCCTATTAGCTTAATCGGGAGTCTATATAAAGTTGTGACAAAAATTCTTGCTATTCGTTTGTCTTCGGTTATTTCGGACCTTATTTCAGATGTTCAGACCGCATTTCTCCCTAACCGTCAGATTCTTGATGGGCCGTTTATTATAAATGAGTTACTCTCTTGGTGTAGGCATAAAAAGCAGCAAGCCATGGTTTTCAAAGTTGATTTTGCCAAAGCTTACGACTCAGTTCGGTGGGATTACCTGGATGATGTTCTTTTTTCTTTTGGTTTCGGTGTTAAATGGCGCTCTTGGATAAAAGGAAGTTTAATCTCAGGTATGGCTTCTGTTCTTGTTAATGGAAGTCCTACTTCAGAATTTCAATTTCATTGCGGTCTGAAACAAGGGGATCCTTTGGCTCCTTACCTCTTCATTCTTGTTATGGAATCGCTCCATTTGTCGGTTTCTAGAACTGTCGAGGCTGGTATATTCACTGGTATTAAAATTGATTCTGCTCTCTCGATTTCTCATCTTTTTTATGCGGACGATGCGGTATTTATTGGTGAGTGGACGGATAGTAACTTAAGGAGTATTATTCAAATGCTCCATTGTTTCTCGTTGGCGTCGGGGTTGAAGATTAATCTTCAGAAAAGCAATCTTCTAGGAGTGGGTGTCACCGGCAGTTTAGTTAATGAAGCGGCTGCCTCCATTGGTTGTTCGGTCATGAAAGCCCCTTTCAAATACTTAGGGGTTATGGTTGGAGGTAATATGTCTAAGATCAATGCTTGGGATGATATGGTTGGTAAGATTAAGTCTAGGCTTTCGAAGTGGAAGATTAATACCCTCTCCATAGGAGGTCGTCTCACGTTACTAAAGGCGGTTTTAGGCTCTACTCCCATCTACCCTATGTCTTTATACAAGGTGCCGAAGACCGTGTTACATGAGATGGAATCTTTACGTCGTAATTTTTTTAATGGTGTTCAAGGTGTCGATAGGAAGATTTCGTGGGTTAAGTGGACGAAAGTGCTCGCTTCTAAGAAATATGGAGGTTTAGGTGTCTGGTCTTCATGATGAAGAAGAAGACGGGGGAATACCACTGTTGTGGCGCACTCTCGTAAAAATACTTTATTTCAGTTTTGATTGATTCTACCAGATTATAAGTGTTAAGATGAATCTTAGCATCAAAAATTTTAAAAGAGACAATCTTTTTCCGAATTGTCAAGAATAAAAAAAACCACATTTAAAAGTTTTAAATGACGTTTTAACACATAAAAAATGACAAAAGCGTCATTTAGCAAAGATTGCATATATCATCATATTAGGAATTTTTTTCATATATCACAAAAGTTACCTATTCAAACAAGAGAATAAGGCCTCTTATTTTGTGAAAATAATGGAAATCGGCACTTGTTATGAAGTGCTTATTATGATATTATCATAATTAAATAAAGCAAGAGAATAGAAAAATGCATAAAAATGAAAAATTACAACAATAGAACTTGAAGTTCTATTACAAGAACACCACATTGTGTCATTTGATTCAAATGAAGGATAGAACTTGAGGTTCTATATATACATTTTTTTAGCATAACATTATGTTATGTTATTGGTTATGTTGATCGAATCATGTTAGAACTTGAGGTTCTAACTGTTCTGTTTCTTTCTTTAACATAATATGAGGTTATGTTGTCCGATTCTCTTAAGAAAATCATGATAGAACTTGAGGTTCATTTCATTTTTTTTAAACAGAATATTACAATCATAACGCAAGGTTATGTTATTTGGATTCTTTGTTAAGAATCAATGTAAAATATGAACTTGAGGCTCAAAAATAAAATTGTAACATAACTTGAGGTTATGTTATTGATTCTTAATAGAAATCATAATGGAAGTTTAGGTTCTTTAAACCATCGATGTTATGTTGTTGTGATTCTCTTGATAGAATCATAATTGAACTTGAGGTTCACAAAAGAAAATAGTGATAACAATAACTATGATGTCATGTTATCGTGATTCATCTAAAACCGAATCACGAAGAACTTGAAGTTCTTTTAAAAGATATAACAATAACTTTATGTTATTGTTTTTTTTTCTATTCATATTAATAAAACTTGAGGTTTTATAATGAATAAATATAATCATAACATGAGGTTATAATAATTCTTTTATTCTCTTTACAAGATCATAGTAGATCTTGAGGATCTTAAAACAAAGCAGAAAAAAATGTATAAATTATCCAATTCTTGTGAATGAACCATAATAGAACTTGAGGTCTTTTGTTTTATACATCGTAATTTGAGGTTACGATATTATTTCTTTTTAAAGAATCATATCAGAACTTCTAACTATATATTTTTTTCTTTCTTTAACATAACACGAGGTTATGTTATTTTGATTTATCTCTTTGTAGTCATAATAAAACATTTATCATTCTTGTAATAAAAAATAAAATAATTAAGAGATTAACAAGAAAATGACAAATAATCATCAAACGTATCACATAAACCTTAACCAACCCAAATAAAATACAGAGTAGTAATTTCAAACCATAAACTATTGGTGTCTCACAAATTAAACCATAGGGTAAACAAAGAAACCATATTTGGATTAGGGACAAGACGTGTGTTTTCCTTTAATAGGTTTATGCATCGCAATCCGCGACACATCAGAATATATATCCGAACTAGATGTTGAGGGTTTCTTATAAATAAACAATTCAAGAGGATATAATAAAGCTTACTGTCATTAACCTTTCATTTTAAGAAGATTAATCGTATTAACAGTTTAATTAACATTAACACTTATAACAAGCACTGATTCTACCAATTATTATTCCAATCTTTTTATTGTATTCACTCGATATAAGTTAATGACTTTAATTCCATGTAATAAACAAAGAAAATATGATGCATAAAATTGACTCATTATTAAACAAACGAAAGTACAACCGATTACTTTTTTTGTATCATTTACTAATATACTGTATGGGATAAACTGGTAAAGCTAAGTAAATAAACAATGATATACTAACAACATGCATGTTACATCTAGCAATCGGTTGAATACGGGAAAAAAACAAAATAAAAATAAAACTTTAGAGCGTGCGGATGACGTGTTATGATTAATGAACAATGACACAAGAATGAGTAAGGAAGAGAGAATTTTATTATGAGATAGATGATGCAAAAGGTTACAACGTATGTGATATTTATACATGTAAAATCCTAACGGGCCGGCTGATATAAGGATGAATAGCCATAAGCCCATACAGTTTACAATATTATTATTTTTATTTAGTGAAACTTTTCAATTCAATTCTCGTTTTCTGTCCTGGTATGTCTCATTTTCTATTTAATTTTTGTTGCCTTTAAATTCAATCTGCACCACAAACTGTTTTTATGAATTTTGATGAAAACCAACTACTTATAATTACTATTACTACACCTTCCTTTTTATTTGTTTAATTTTGTGATGCTTTGTTTTTTTAATGTGCGCTAAAGTGTTTGATGAAATTACCCAACGAGGCTTTTACTTTGATTGATTTCTGGTGCTGATTTTTCTTACAAATTATTTGCCCATTATAGTCTTGGAATTGCATGTTTTTTGTTTTAATTGTATTAATTGCTATCTTTCGGTATATGCCTCTAATAATATTAGGGAAAAGATGAACAATGTGTAAATTTTACTTTGATTCAACCGAAACAAGACTTTGAATTTGAGTTTCAAGTATTTATAGGCTTCCCAGATAATGACATGAATGATAGAGGTAAATAAGCCTATTTAGATCACCTAACCTATACTGTGGTTTTTTTGGGTTTATGTCCGCATAAGAAGCTAGACTGCTCCTATAGTTGTTTTAGGTGGATTTAGTAGCGGCAGAGTATGAAATGAATGATAGAGTGTGGATTTACCTTGTTTGAGTTTGTGTGGCGGTGGGGCCAAAAGGGGGTTTGGGATTGCTTTTTGGAAATCGATTATGCTATTTGGATAGAATTGGATAAACCGTGGGTAAATGTGATTCTAGAACATAGTATTTAGATTTGATTATTCTCCTGTTTAAAATGCGTAAATGGATGCGGTTTTCCCAGTTGAGGTTACCCGGGGAGGGCGAGCCTTTTTGATTTTGATGTACGCGGCCTCACCGGGTTAATCCCGGGATTTTTTCCGACCCTTCTCAGTCCATCCCTAAATATAGCGAGGTTTGAACCCTTGACCTCTTGTTTGAAAGCCAAGGACCTTACCACTAGGCCATTTGGTGGCGGTTTCCAAATATGTCCATTTATTGCCCTAAATCGCTTACATTCTGTTTATTGTTTCCATGCCCTTCAAATGTTGTTTTTGTTATGTGTGGTATTGACTTGCTTACATTGTAAAAAGGTACTCATTGTTTCATTGACAACTATAGGCTTCGTTTAGACTCGCAACCTAAGAAAAAAGAAACAAGGGTAACCCTACTACGTCATGCTTCATTGCTTAATAGACAACATGTTTACATGTTTGACCTTAACAAAGTTTGACCTCTTGATACCATATAAATAAAAGGACAATACGGTGGATGTTCAGGAACTAGGGGATGTAAGTGGTTTAATATAAGGGTCTTAATTAGCCTTTTATAGGGGAGAGGGTAGTTATAATGAGCCTCTCAATTAAAAGAGGGTAAGAGAAAAGTAAACAACCCTTAGACTCGTAGACCTTTGGTCACAAAGGACTAACCTTGTCTAAAGGCAAAGTAGGTCCATTACACTTTATTTTCTTAAATTCTCAGCCTTTTCACTTGTCGATATGGAATTTTAGGAAAATTTGAGGATAAATTACACGTTTCGTCCCTATGATTTACCCAGATTACATGTTTCGTCCCTATTTGATTTTAATTACATAGATAATCCCTATTTTATCAAACATGTTTCATTGATAGTCCCTATTATGGAAAATAGGGACTATCCGTGTAACACATTTCAAACAAATTTATTACACAGTTGGTCCCTATTTTGACAAAATATAGACCATCAATGCAATTAGTTTGAAAATTAGGGAAACTGGTGTACTTAAAATCAAATAGGGACTAAAAGTGTTATTTGGTATAAACCATAGGGACGAAATGTGTAATTTATTCTAAATGTGAATTAGATTATGTGCAAAAGGATGGTTCTTGAATATCATGTCTATTCAATTGATTAATATATGACATGTTTTTTGATGCTAGAATAATGGAATTGGTTCATGAAACATGTAAAGCATCCAAATTTGTATCAGAAGATGTTTTTGACAACCTGTCAGATAATGTAATGACATATATTTTAGATTCTTTGCCAATACGAGAGGCGGTGAAGACTGGTATATTGTCTAAGAAATGGAGATTTAAGTGAACTATGCTCACCAGACTTGTATTTGATTTGGATTTCTTTGAGTATTTAGAAGGAAAGGGAGAGGAAAAATGTTATGGGAGGATTATAAGTCGGATACTTATAAATCTTAAAGGTGCCATAACAAAGTTTGACCTCTTGATACCATATAAATCAAAGGACAATGTAGCGGATGTTCAGGATATTAATAATTGGATTATGTTCTTGAGTAGAAAAGGGATTAAGGAGCTAATGTAACACCTCTAAAAATGTGTCGCAGCGGAAATATGTCTGGGGGCGTTACTTCATAATACAATAGCACAAGATACAAGAGAACGACCTCTAAATGCGTCGTTTGAAAAGTAATCTCGTTGATTTCTTTGAAATTGATATAACATTTGTCCCATAATTGCATCACAATGAAAAGCTTGAAAATAACCCAACGAGATTTGATCATTTGTATGTAAGTAGAAATCCATAAATGAAATCTTGTCAATTTTAGACTCCATTGCACATCATAGTAATGCCAAGCACTCTAATTCCCCTGAGAAAACATGTTTAAAAGTGTCAACATTAAAGTTTTTGTGGTTGGGGGGAGTTCATAGAGTTTTGTAAGTTTAAATGTAAATGGTTGGAATCAAAGATTATAAGTTGACATGACATTTCCTCCTTATAATATTACGCAAAATGTAAGAGTAAATGTCGACGAAGAGTTTTAGTGTTTATGCTTCCGCCGCAATTATAATAAAAGTGTTCAGAAATTTAGTAATAGTTCAATAATGTAGTTTGGACAGTTGATCTCGTTTGATTTTCCAAAATGTATGGGTCTACTATAACAGATACAGTACCACATAAATAATATCTACTGTTGCACTAAGCTCATGACACTGAAGCTCGACATCTATGTATGCAATTTAATGCAAATAAAGGCCCGTGTAAATGTTCAAACCCGTAACATCCAAATTGTTCTGACATGTATGCATTCGTGTTTCAGTACGGTCGAAACTAGTGAGAGCTACTCACCCGAACAGGGATGTCAATCCCAAATAGATCTATTTATACACTCGCGCTTCCTCAACCGGTCCTCCGGTCAAGAATTTAACAGTTCATGATAATGGGCAATGGTGGGTTTAGTTACTTAGGCACATGTAAACAGGAGATGTTAACCGAAAACACTTGTGTCCAACAAAAATTTACCATTTTATTCGTAAATAGCTTTAAGTACTTAAATCCATAAGTAGAAAATAGTGTGATATAAATCAAGTAATTGAGTTTGTAACGAGTATGTAAACAAGTTGTATTGAGCATGTATTCTCCCCCGAGATTTGTAAAGTAAATGTAAAACAAGTGAAAGAGGGGCTATAAACTCACATCGATGCTGTAGAACGATTTGCAGGAATGCGCATAATAAGCGCCAGACAAAACAAAAACGGGAACGGCTCGACCAAGAAGTTGCAGCTTAACTTAACTGCTAAGTCCCACTAGCCTAGGATAATGAATTTAGGTTTCCCGATGGATAGCCACATCAACGCGACACGTTGATAAAAGATTTAGATTTAAAGTTGTAATAGTTTGGTGGTTGGTTAAATAAATAAATTGAAAAGATAATCGTAAAGCGTATAATATATTCCGTATATATTACATGATTAAAAATGACCAAGTGTATAATTCATACCGTGAATTATATAACAGGATACACAACCAAAAGAATAACTCGAAGCGTATATAATACACGACATGTGTTATATCTAAAAGGTGACAATTAAAATAAAATGGTTTAATAATATAATACCTTCCAAGTATTATATAAGAAAGATGATAAAAATAAAGGAAACTAAATAATTCGACACGGACATGTAAATAAAATGATCTTATTTTATATATACATTTCAGTATTACTAAGAAAGGTGATAAAATTAAATGACAATATTAATTTGACACCGCCGGATACCCCAAATGATTTATAGAAAGTTCATTTATTAAAATATAAACGCACGTTATACAGTTGTGGACTAGATAAATGAATCTCTAAATTACTAGTTACGCTTGATTATGGTCATACATGATTTAATATTCTTATGACAATTCAAGGATTAATAAATAAGTTGTTTTGTAAAAGTCTGCTAAGTGTAGCAGATTTATTAAAAAAATCTTGGCTGACATATTCATTTATGTATCGTTTTCCATAGTAAAAAAGTTTAACCATTTTTCTTCAATTGATCAATCCATGTTGCAATCCTAACATACCCTTACAGTCTTTATCCACCAAATCCTCAAACACTCTAGAGATATGTTATTAAACACCAAACAATAATATTAAGTAAACTATTATTTACCATTTAAACACACCATTTTAGATTTGGCTTTTAATCTATATGTATTATTATATATCCTATATTATTTTATATATAATATATATTATGAAATAATTTTTTTGGTTTTATCCGTTTTAATATCAAAACCAAACACACCTTATGCTTTTCTAGCTATATTTTTCCAATCAGGCTCCTCATTATTGCGTTTCTGCCAAAACCAAACACCCCTATCGCTGTTATAACCTAAACCAAACGCTCCCTGCTGGTGCTTAAACCCAAAACCAAACGCGCTCTAATGGTTTTATTTACAAACCAGTCGCACCCTGGTAGGTTAGACCAAACGCACCCTATACGTTGCATAAAACCGATAACAATCGCCTCACTGTGGTGTTATATAACCTCAGATACGCACCCTAATCTGTATATATAACCACACGTACCCTTTTGTTTCTATATAAAGCTGCACGCACCCTTTTTGGTTTGAGACCGACCAAACGCACCCTTTATGATGAAAAAAACCAAACGGACCAGACACACCCTTTGGGGGAGGGGGTGCTGCCATAATCCTAACTCACCCTCGGTGGTGATATAACCATCCAACGCACCCTTTCGGCTGATATGAACACCGAACGCACCCTCGTTGTTGGTGACAGCAAGTATAAAGATGCAACCCCTTAGGGTGGTTTTATAACAAACAGGCAAATGCACCCCTTGGTGATTTTATTTTAAACCACAACGATTCCTTGTGACTGTGGCTGGTGGGAGTGGTGGTGATGCGGGTCGTCGAGGTGGGAGATGAGGGTTCGGGTGGTGCGTGGCGTGGGATGGTGGCATAGAGATAGGGGTAAATATGGTGTCGGTTGTCGGGGCTGTGGAAGTGAGGATGGTGCGTCGGTGGTGGTGTGTCGGCTGTTGACCGGAGCTGCCGAAACACGGGCCGGAAAACACTGGAAAAAGAGAGATGGATGATATAGATGGTGGCATCTATGGTGGGCTAGGGTAGATCCGGTGTGAGTAGATGCAATCGGTTGGTTGTGGGCTCGCAGGATGTTTGGCCGGAAAACTGGGGACACGAAAAATTCTGAGGCGACGGAAGTTGTTGAGTGAGATATGTATTGTGTTGGTTGATATAAAAAAATGAAACCCTAATAGTTTTGATATGTATATATAAAGGATGTTATAACAAAATGGCAGTTAAATTATAGTTTAGGCTAGAATTATAAAATTACTAGTAGGACAAAATGTGAAATTTTGGGAAACTTTTATAAAATATTGGTTCGGGTCTCGTTTGGGCTAGTTAACGGATGATTCAAGTCGTGAAAATTACGCCGTTGCTTTTAAAATTATTTTTCCATGAAATATGAGTATTTACATGACTAGTTTTCATAAACGTTTTATAAACTTTAACCTGAATATTTGCGTTTTTAGCAAACGTTTATGAATAAGATGAAAATTAATTTATTAAATATTTTTATTTAATAAAAAGTGATAATTAAATATAATTTAATTATTTTCGTGCCGGTACACGTTGCGTACGGCTTTCAAAATTTTGCCAAGGTATTTTGGTCACTTTCTGTTCGTTTCCAGGTCTCGGGCAAAACTAAAAAGTTGTCCGGAATGTCGTTTTACATCAAATTGCTTTAGAGTCTGAGTCGTGAAAACGTGATTTAACTGGTCGTTTTTATAAGTCAACTTCAAATTAACATGTCTTTTCGTTTCCTAGTCAAATAAATTAAAAATAAATCTGCACCTGAGAGATGTGTAGTAATAAATATGATTTATTATTAAAATCTGTTCCGAAACTTTTACCGGTTACGCGGTAATCGTTTTTATGTGAAATAAAAGATCAAAAGTCAAAAAGTCAAGTCAGACCCAAAAAGTCAAAGGGTAAAATAGTCATTTGAAATTCCGAAAATTACCGGATGTTACAGTACCTACCCCTTAAAGAAATCTCGTCCCGAGATTTAATTTGTATTAACCGATCGTGTGACCAAAAAAAAGGTTTAAGATTTTATAAAATCAGCTAACAAGATGTCTGATAACTCTATTCCGCAATATTCGTGTTTCGACTCAATATTACAAAAAATATGGCTAGGTTTGGACCAGGATATTTAATCCATTCAAAAAATGGTATCTCAATAATGTATTACAGATTGTTATGACTGATTATAACTGCGTTATAAAGAAAGTTTCATAATAGTGAAGGCATAGTGTTGCCGCTCGTGAGTATGGTTGTATAGGTTTTAAATGTTTAGGGACAGAGTCTCGTTTCGATATCTGTAATGTTTGATGATTAATATCAAACTAGGCTTATGGATGTAAGTACCCAACTTACTTGGCAGTACTAGGATGTATCGCGACCTAAGTCTTCGCACTAATGACCGAAATTGAATAGTTGGACTCTCTTCAGTCGATAGGTGTATTATCTAGTTTAAGGGGTTGCCATTACTCCTATTGGCTAAGGGTGTGCTAGCTGGGAACGACTCCAGGAACCCCAACAACAGCAACCATTAACGCCAAATAATCACATTACATATGGTGATGGATGCGGAAATAAGGCATTCAAGAAACAATATCCCTAGAATAAAGTTCAACAGATGGGAGGAGCTCGCGGGAGAGCTTATGTGATAGACTGCGAAATATAGTACTCAGTCGTTAGTTCGAGGATGAATCAACTCCATTAGCTCAAGTGTGCACACAAGTAGGTTATATCCACATACTCAGTTCATGATCGTAAAGTATTTGTAGAAACGGAAAATGTAATTAACTTAAGTATTATAAAAAAAAATGATAAGGTAGTTCCAAGTGAGGCCTTAAGGTTCTGCTAAGTGGTAAGACACGATTGTGTCTCTAGACCTTTTTAACGAATTTTGGTGATTGTCGGGTTGGAGTTCATACTCGTGTCATATTGGATACCATTAAGCCCACTCATTTATAATTTATTATTTGCATAAAGAAGCGTCCCAATTTATGTAAATAATGAATTGATAAACTTATGGTTCGGTGATTTACAATTTCTTTATTTAACTGAAGAGGCGTCCCAATCCCTTTAAATAAAGAGATTATAAATCATCCTACTTAATAATTTCTGATGCAACACGCGCACACACAAAGTTTTCAAGGTGGTAGATGACATGACGATGCATGTGCTCTATTGAGTATGGGACGAGTGTTTGAGACTCGTCTTCGGAGACGAAGAGTCAAATAATCAGGGGAAATCGACATAGAGTTCAAGACAGTTAATGAGTACTCGGTTAAAGTAAATAAGATAAAGGTCATTATGAACGAGTCAGCATAGCAATTATCGTATCAATCCTCCTATTACAAGTCCCGCCCATACAAGACCTGTAATACTTAGATTCATACATAATCCCATGTAAGCAAAAAAAATCATGACGGCTTTCGCGTAATACGATACTGTATAAAGTTATGAAAAATATTCTTGGAGACCATTGTTTAACTTACAATGTCTGAGAACAAAGTGAGACCATTGTGCAACTCACAATGTCTAAGAAGATGTTCTGGTATTTATATAAATAACTATTATACAAATAATGTACGATATACGCAAAAGGATG
>BQNB010016057.1:18094-72205 GCA_026074375.1 Tanacetum coccineum
CTTTATAAACGTCCCACAAACACACACTATCCATCACGCCCTTGGGTCTTTTTCAAACAAATCTTCCCTTAGTTTTCTTTTAAACCCATTTTAAGTTTTCCTTTTAGAAATAAGCCGTAGCTTATTTCTAATTTTTTAGGGATCTTTGTTTCAGCTTATTTTTACCTAGCATTTTTATAAAATCAAGCAAGTTATTCTACACTTTTAGTAATTTTTCCAGATTTTTAAAGTTACATTTTATATTTTTAATCATTTTTATTTATTAAAAACTTTAAAAAATCATAAAAAATAGAAAAATAATCAAAAAATATTTTTCTTTTTTATAAAATTTTCTTTAATCATATTCTAGGCTTAGGTTTGAAATTTACTTTCGTATGGTTAATATTTTGTAGTTTCACTTTTTAAAGAACGGGATTTCGTTCTCATTCTCGTTTTCTTCGTTTTTAGCTTTAATCACCCTCATTTTAGAATTTCCTTATTTAGGATTAGAAAAAGTTTAGAAAATCATTTTAGGTTTAATTTAGGTTTTAATTGTCGCGTAGTTAATTCCCGTTTACGTTTTATGCTTACATGTTTAATTGTTATTTCTTGTTTACTTATTTTCGTGCATTTATTTACTTGTCATTTACATTTAGTAAGATTTAGGAAACCAATTCAAAAATCTTTTAAACCATTTAAAACGTGCGATCACGAACTTAGCCGATTCTCAATTCACGCTTCGTCGAGGGAAAACGACCCGGGAGGTTTTTGAGACAACTTTAGTTAAAAGTTTGTTTCTCGAATCTGACGAAAAATACTTACTATACTATTATTTGATATAATCCTTATATACTTATATATTATATTATATATATAGTGTGTTCGGACAAGCGAATCAACATTCAACAATTTTTCACGAAGAATATCATCTTTGATTGTTAAAAGAATATCAGTATCAATCCCTCCAACTTCCGGGATAACAATCTCCACCACCTCTAAGCTGACGAGCTCATAATCGGGAGGTGATGCCTCAACATAATCGATGTCGTCAATAGAGAAAGAATCGTCATCAATCGAAGTAGAATCATCGTTAGAATCGAAGAAACCCTCAAATTGATCTTTTGAAATGTCAAGAGGCGGAGAATTATCCTGAAAAGGCACATCACACATATTGTCAGGAATACCCTCGGACTCACTTAGGATTTGGACAAGGTTTTTGACACTAGACTTTATTAATTCGTCCGATTTCGTTGCCAGAATAGTGTCAAGATTCTCATCCTCCATTATGAGAGAGTCCGTAATCGGTAAGTCGGTTGTGATTGCAATAGTATAATCCTCGTCTTCATCATCATCACAGTAGATGGGATAGGACGATTCCAACTCGCGAGTATTTATGTAATCTGTCAAAACTCAGTGATTATTATGCACTCCAATCATGAAGTTTAAAAATACTCTAGAATACCTTCCGATTGATATTGATTATCTTCAAAAGATGCTCAATTTCATAAATTGTTTTTCCATGCTAAGTGTATACAACTTTGGCGTTTCGTTAAAGAAAACCTTTAACTTTCACTAAGAAATTTTGCATAAAGTTAATTAGGGTTTCTGTTATTTGCAAAAATTCCATAAACTTGTTTCTTGAGGAGGTTGATGAATGACGGATAAACTGTGGGGGTTCAATTTGGTCAAACCGAAAATAATCTAAATCCTAACACGGATTTTGTTGTAATATTCATCGGTTGCCATTGAAAAGTCTGTGAGGACCCCACACAATATTCACAACAAGGATATTGTGTGGAACACTCGGGAGAAGGTTTGTGGGAAATAATTTTAAGTTTTGATTGTAAAATATGGTCATGATTGCAGGAAAAAAGGGACTTGAGGTGGACAATCGTAACCGTAATGGGCATCGTTCCCACATAACTACAAGTGTTATGGCAGTATTGGGCGTTGTGGAGGTGGGTATGGAAAATCAAGGAGCGATTATCGAAAGAATTCGGAAGTTCCTAGTTGAATATAAGTGAATGGAATTCCGTTCCTTGAATGGCATAGAAAGCAATATCTATCTCGAAGATCATTACCACACCGTTCGCAAGTACACCATCGACAAGGGTGGCCATATAACAGTTCTCCACACCCTACGCATCGGACAAATGTCGACATAAAAAATTAAAGGATAATGACGGTTAAGAAGAGAATCAAATGGTTTAGAAGAAAAAGAAGATTATTTTTGGGTTTTTAAGTTTTTAAAACACATGTTTTATTTAAAGGACAAATGGAGATTGAATAATTAAACCAATAATCAACTAGCTTCACGGTAGCTCTTTAAAGAAAAACGCACAAAGGAGCGGAGGAGCGGGAAAGCGCGAAGCTATTGAAAACCTTCTCCTTTCGGGTCGTAGTTCCTCGGAACAACCCTCCTTATACCCCTCTTATAGTTTGTTAGTCTCTTAAAGGTGAGCCGTACTTCACAAGTGACACAAATGCAAGTTTTGAATCTTTGATTCGGGAACTTATTATGATAATGCTTAAGTTAAGAGCATTATATTGATGATGATTTTTTTTATTTAAAGACAGTGTTTTTATGTTTTTGATTTTTCTTGTTTTTATATACTAATAAAAGAAAATGAAAAATATTTTTGTATTTTTTTATATATATTCACAAATAAAACAAATAACTTCACGAGGAAGGATCTTCAAAGCATTAACTGTCAAACGTCGGAACGACAATCGCTTACACTCTTCTCCGGCAGCGGCGCCAAAAATGATAATCACTTTTTTAGGGGTAATTATATATCAAATAGTATAATAAAATATCAAATATAAAATCCCCCATGTCACTAGGCAACCTTTAGGGAAATAAGTTCAACATAACTTAAGGGTATGATATAAATGATCGCGGCAATAGTGATCACTGGGTCGTTCTCCAACGAGGCGTTTGCATGGAAAGTCGAAAGTCGTTTGATAATTTGATATTTGAATAACAAAGTTTTGGCTTGGTTTTCTAAATTCTACAGGAAAAAGCAATTAATGCTAACTAAACTTAAAAAACGGAAAAGCAATTACGAAATTTAATAAACGTTAAACAGGACGTAAAAACGCGACTCGAAAACCTAAAACATGAAATTTTAACCCTACACATACAAATTTAATTTTTACAAGTCCTAAATGATAAAAGAAAATTTTCTAAAAAGGAATTATTTTTTTTTGACATTTTAATAATTTTTTATGAATTAAAAACCTATTTAATCAATTTAAAATTTTAGAAAATGACAAATTTATACTTAAAAATTCAAAAAATTGATTTTTCTACTTTTAAATCTGCCTAAATAAATACTAAACTCAGAAAAATATTTTTCATGGACTTTAATTAATTTTTTTTATTACCTAAACTTAAATTAAAAAGTTAAAAAGTGAATTTAAATTCTAAAAATGATAAAAATGTTTTTAAACTTTGTAAACCTCAATCTAATATTTATAAAACTAAAAACTATTTTTTTGTAATTTTCTGCATTAATTTACTATATTTTAATGACTTTTTAAAAAATTTAACTATGAAAAATAATAAAAAGTAACAAACATGGCAAGAAAAATATGAAAAATTACACAAAAGTCCTAAATGCTGTAAAGATGCTAGGAAAAATAAGCTGATGATCACAGCTTATCTAATAAGCTGCGAAATAAGTACAAAGGGGCTGAAAGGCTTAATAGCTAAAATGACTATAAAGAAATAATGGTGCAACATTATAACCGAAGAAGTCCCAAGGGCAGTTTGTTTGAGGTGTGAGCTAAAGGGTGGGTTGAGAGGGTAGAGGTCTGGGGTTCGAGCCTAGCTCACCCTAGATTTCCCCTTTCCTCATTCTTTTTTATTTTGCAAAAAAATTTAACAACACTTGAAGAAAAGCCGAAAATAAGCGATTTTTAAAAAGCAACTTTTTCTGAAAAGCAGTAATAAACTGGTACATAAGCAAAATGGAAAATAGATTACATTAAAAACTTAACACTTATCTTCAAAACTTAAACTTAACTAGAGAAGCTTAGATAAGAAAACTAAAACCAAAAAAGCTTCTCAACAACTTAAACTAACATAATAAGCAAGACTACACTAAAAATAAGCACTACAACAAGCCAATAAGCTCTGAAAAGCAAATAAGCTAAGTTGTCCAAAAACTACTAAAACACCCTACAAGGCACTTTTTTAAGCTTAAAACTAAGTTCACTAAGCTAGTCTAATGAAGGAAAAGCTACAAAGGCACTATTCTACAACTGATAATCTAAACTAAACCTACATCAAGCATTTCTAAAAAAACTTAAAAACTAAAAATGAAGCTTATAGTGGCAAAACTGTTTAGGCAGACTACAAGACTAATTTTAAAACTAATTTTAAAGGGCTTAATCTTAAGGTCAAAAGCTAAAATTGAAAACTTGATAAGCCTATACTACATAGAGCTTGTGTTCACAAATTCAAAGCCTAACTTACACTTAAACCACCCTAAAAATCAGATTGAAAACTGCTAAAAATTAACCCAGAAAACTGTTTTGACCCCATTTCTTAAACAAACAATGAAACAGTTCTACAAACTCTATTACCAGATATTAGGCTTAAAATATGACACATTTTGAGTATGAAAATCTCAACTTAGGATCTTAAATTATACAATCAAGCTTTGCATAGATTTTAGACAAGAAAACTTCACAGATTTAATATTATGAAAAGTAGACCTAAGTTTTCAAATTTAATGCATTAAAACTTTAGAAAACTGAATTTAAACATTAACTTACCCTAATCTAAGTTGGCTAAAGTGCAAAGAACCAATTTTTACCCAGTTTGACCCATAAACTAGGTAATCCCAAACACCCCTTTAAATATTGAACACACAATTATAAGCTAAAACAGATTAAGGGATATATCAAACAAGATCAAATAGGCATAAATAAGACACATTAAGCACAATTAATACAGAAATGAGCACAGATAAGCAGATTATAAGAAATGAACAGTAAATGCATAAAAATGAGCTTAAATGGAAAATGAGAACTCACAAAGGTCCAAAGCTTTTGTCAAGAGCTTAACACCTAAACCAGCTTTCAAATCATTCCTAAAGCTTCTCAAGAAGCACTAAACCATGGCCATCCATTACTTACCATCCTCCAAAATGCTATTTTTGAGAATTGAGTGAATGTAACAGTGAACTTAAGAAAAACCTTTTGGAAAACGTTTTAATGAATAGAACAGGTTCTATAAGCTTATGAAAGCTTATATAAGTAACTTGTAAATCGAATTGAGCTTAAATATATAAGAACTACAATGAGACAAAGTTTAAGAAAACTTGATAACTTGAATTTGCATTAACTTTAAAAAGGAGTACAAAGCTTGAAATCTAAAAGTACAATATAGTTAAATAAGCAGTAAAAAAATAAGTAAAAACGAGTTACACTACTCCTAGTCTATATTACACTAGATACTTTTTACAATGAAAATCCTAAACTATTTATAAAAAACTAAAGTGCAGGGTCTTCAACCTGTGCTTGTTATGTTTGTTGTGTGAGGAGAAACCAAGCTTTAATCATAGCCATCAATTTATCTTGGTCACCAAGAAATGCCATCTGAGCACTTCATCTTGGTTTTTCTTCATCAACGAATGAGAAATCAAAGGATTGCCAAGGTGGATTGGAAGCTTATAGGATGTGGGGTTCGTTTGGGGAAGAGGGTAAGAGTGACAGGTGAGTGAATAGTGGGGTAGAGGGTTTGGCGGGAAAATGGAATTAGGAGAGATATATAGTGTTTTGGTGATACAGGGTATAAGTTGTGGGAAATGGCAACTTTGGTCCTTTAGTGTTATAGGTGTGTTTGCACCGTTAGTCCTTTTGGACTAACAATGTTAGTCCTTGAGGACTAACGGTGTAAGGTGTAAAAGGGTTTTGGATTTAGGAAATTGTTGGTTTTTTTAGGATAAAAGGGTTTTATTTAATTGTAGTGGGCTGACTCGGCCTAACAAGATGGGCCCGGGTTGGTCCATTTTGACAATTTTGGTTTTTTGGGTTTGTTTTTTGATGCTCATTCCATTTTCGTTTCTCGGGGTTGACTTTGACTTTGACTTTGATTGGTTGTCTTTGGTTTTGACTGGCTTTGACTTGACATTTCGCGCTCTTTTCATTCTCGTGCTCGGTTTTGTCGTTTTGGCTTCGTTTTTTGTCCTTTTTGGAATATCCGTTACCTGCACAATACAAACAGCAAAACATGCATATATTTGGCATTTTATGTCCGTTTTTTGGTCATTTAGGCTCGTTTTTAAAGGTAAAAGGTATGTGTAATTAAGCACATACCACGTATTTGAACGAGAAGATAAAGTATCTTTCGTTTCCATTTGATTGAAAATTGAAGTGAAAATGATTGTGTTATGATAATTGTTTGGATCGATACAATGATTAGTGATTGTATGTTATAAGTGATGATTGTTTGTTAGATTAGGTGATATGTTGTTTAATTATGATTTGGTTTGGTTGAAATGAGTTAACGTAATGAAGAGTCTTAGACAAAACGCAGTGAAGAGTCTTAGATAAAACGCAATGAATAGTCTTAGACAAAACGCAGTGAAGAGTCTTAGACAAAACGCAGTGAAGAAGCTTAGACAAAACACAGTGAAGAAGCTTAAACAAAACGCAGTGAAGAAGAAAATATTGCCAGAGTTTCTTTCTACCAAAACGCAATGATGGTCTTCAAAAATAGGCAAAACGCATAGACAAATCGCAGTCTAAAGAGGCAAATCTCAATAGACAAAACACAGTGCTTAGACAAATCTCAATAGACAAATCTCAATAGACAAAATGCAGTGCTTAGACAAAACTCAATAGACAAATTTCAATAGACAAATCTCAATAGACAAAACGCAGTGCTTAGACAAATCTCAATAGATAAATCTTAATAGACAAAACTCAATAGACAAAACGTAGGAGACAAAACGCAGGAGACAAAACACAGGAGACAAAACGCAGGAAACAAAATGCAGGAGACAAAACGTAGGAGACAAAACACAGGAGACAAAACGCAAGAGACAAAACGCAGTCAAGAAATTCGCCAGAGAGACAAAACGTAGTGATGAAAAACATGACTTTTTTATCCCTTAAAAAACACCTAAAAATTACCCTTTTGAACGTTTTTGCTTGGTTTCTTTTGTACAACTTGATCCTAGAAGGCTATAACAACAATAAGAACACCAACTTTAACCCCACAATCGTGAGAATCAAAGAGTGTCAAGAATGAGACCATAAACCTTTAAAAACCAAACTTTTGATCTAATCTAACCAAGAAAACGCACACACAATCTAGCTAATCATCCCATGTGCTCTGATGCCAATTGTAGATAACCTATAACACTTTCACATCATCATGGATACAAGAAAATAAGATGAGAAATATGGAAGAATTGTAGAGAGAGAAAGTAAGGAGAAAAATAAGAAGTGGTTGATTTACTTGCAAAGTTACAAATGAAACCAACACCCTCTCCATCCTTGGAGAGGGGTATTTATAGTTAAACATAAAGGCTTACTTACCTTATGTATTTCTACGGGTCGGGCTCGGGATTACTTGGGCTTTCGCCCGATACACATGACCGATTAGATTACATAAAGAGCCCGTTTATCCGTCTAGCCTATTACAACATATAATTAATTAATGACCGAGACCTAATATAATTAATGAATGAACTTCCTTGTTCGACACAATATTTTGAGGCTAACACACTCCTTGAGGATTTCTCCAAAGAAGACTTACCAAATACTTGCTTCTCGAATGGATTTCAATAGGCTTTTTCATCATTATTTGGTGAAGATGTTGAATATTTTGCACCAAGGTTGTTCTTCAACATGGATAAATTAGAAAAGCAACTTAATGCAGAAGAATTTAATGAAGAAATAGCCATGGTTGTCTTCAAGGTGTTGAAGAATCAGCTTTAGCAGTTCATTACTATGCAAATCTCTATGGATTCTGATGATCAAAAGACAAACCATTTCTTTACCGAATACACTCTCTGCGATGCTCAAAAAGTCAAAAAGTAAGATCGAACCTGAAAAGTCAAAGTTTAAAATAGTCATTTAAAATTTCGAAAATTGCCGGATGTTACAGCTAACGATTGAAGATATGGATGAAACACCAGTTAATTTAAATACTCATCTATTCTCTTGTTTAAAGTTGAAACGGTTGAACCTTTATGACTGTTGTTTGTGTTTTGTGTCAAGCTTTCATGATTTTCTGAATCTATTAAGCTTAGACTTGGATAAGGTAACATTTGATAGCTACACAGCTGGGGAATTTCTGACCTGTTGTCCATTAGTTGAGATTCTAAACTTGCGGGACGTTGACAATATGGCGATGACCACAACTTCCAATATTTTAAAATTAATAAGATATTTTCAAGACTTCAAGAGCTTAGTCTACATTTTTCAAACTGCAAGGTAATGTGAAGTTGGAACTTTCAAATTGATTTTATAAATAACTCAACAATGCTTTATGAGCTATCTAACTAATTACAATGGCTTTCTATGCTATCACTTTTCTTGTAGTTATTGGCCGATGCCGAAAAGAACGTCCTGACTACCATACCCTGTCTCAAGTCTCTTAATTTACATGGTATAGATTTTAGCAGTGATATTATGGTATCATGTGCTATTGAATTAATATGTGGATCCCCAAATTTAGAGACACTTGGATCAGAGTGAGAGAAATGCATACTAACAAATTAAATTATCGATCATCTTAAATTAATCTCATAACTGTGCATCTGACCACTATTCAATTTTCTAGGCTAAATACGTTTATGAGTTCCCGCAGTCTGCACTTTGTTCTTCAGATGTATATTTCAGCAAGATGGTGCAACTGCAGCTTCAGAGTGTGACGTTGGTGCGCATAAGTGGTTTAAAAAATGAAGAGTGTTTGATAAAGTCTTTACTTTCTGGTTCTCCATTGCTAAGGAAGATGGAAATTCATACCGACTTATTCCAACATGTTGGTGTTGACAATGGAAAGTTGATATTCGCTACAAAGTTGCTAGAGCTTCATCGAGCCTCCCCCGTAGCTGAAATAAAACTTAAATTTTGGTGACCGTGACTACTTTTATTGATCAATTTAAGGAACTACAATTTTGTTTATCTCTATCAAAATTGGCATTGACCGGTTTATGTAGATCAAAAACTGCGGTTATTGATTTTTTATAAGTAGGTACAATAATCTAGCTTTATAGTTTATCGAAGGGTATAATATCTATACTCCTTTCAAGATATTGACTTTTATTTGACTGCTTATTGGTTTTTTTGGAATTGTTGCATTCAATTCACGGTTGGTAGTGCATCAAATGACAAACTTGAATAAAAGAACGATTGTTTTTGAAGACTCATTTTCCGTGTAGGTGTCTTTAAACTTGGTATTCGATTTATCATTACTCTGACATGAATTAATGTGATACATGGCCGAATTTTAGTTACTAAAGTCTTTATGATTTATGATACATGGTCTCAAAGATTCTCCTCTCTACTGTTTGCATATGTTTTCACAAATTGCAATACGTCTCTCTGGTCGAATTTCTACACTAAACGTCAGCAGAAGTCAACATGCAGAGTTATCATAGTATCTTTATTTGGCTAGTGAAACATGATCTGAATCATAAGGAGGTCATTGGCTCGTGTACATACTTGAGTGTATTTACTATTTTTCTCCATCTTCAGCTTTAAGTCGTAGTATATGCTCTCCACTTCTACAGGTTGCAGGTGGCAAGTATTTGGAGATCACCTGAATCACTGCTTGATACATCAAGAATTGTTGGATCATTTTCTGAATAGATCTTAACCTTTAGCTAGTAAAGGGTTTGTCCCTTTAGATAATTCTAAAGCAACAATAATGAAACACTAATTTGAACACTATTAATTATGCGGAAACTAATCAATAATGCTAAGAAGAACAGTATTAAGAATCACAAAAGAACTTTATATTATAACTTGAATCTGCCTAGGTTACAGATTACAAAAACTATGATTGCTAATCGATCTCTATTGATCTGTGTAGAACTATATTGATCTATATCTGACTAACTATGACTAGGGTTCCTTTTATACACCAAGGAAACCCTAATGGGCTTTACAAAACGCGTTAAGAGATAATGCATATCTATTCCTAATTTATCTCATGCATATCTCATAAGCAGTACTAATACAATATACTAGCAGTACTAATACTAACTAACAATACTAACTATTACTGGCAGTACTAACATTGTACTGGCAGTACTAACTACAAAGCTAGCAGTACTAAAGACTTAGACTTATTTCTTCAATCTTCATTAACAGCATTAAGTCTTCACTAGCAGTATTAATCTTGAGCCAGCAGTATTAACTTGTAGAAGCTTCAGAATCCCAACAATCCTCCCCTAAACTTGTGATTTACTCTCAAATCTCAAGTTTCTTCTGGATTAGATCTTCAATTCTTCTTTTGCTGAGGATTCTTTCAAACACACTTTTATTGTTCTTCAATCTGAGTCTTGATAAACTTTAGCAACTCAAATGCCATAGAACTTTCTGCTTCAGCTTCTAATTTCCAGTTAAGCATCTTCTGAAGTGTTTCTTTGGTGAGTGGATACTTTTTCTCTACAAACATATGAATAGTCATCAAAGTACCATCAACCATCAGTGTGTGCACTCCACAAGTTTCATACAGCTTCCAACTGATTATTTTCCACTGGTTTTGATTCTTCCAGATGTCATCATCTTGCTCAGGATCTACTAGTATCTTCAGATCACCCCATAACATCAAATTGTATCCTTCTGGAGTGTTATCTTGAAATCTTTCCATTACCAACCTGTGTAAAACCTCTAAGTCATGTCTATCAAAACTTTTCAGCATACTCTCAAAGGTTTTATGATAACTAGTATTCCCATCAGCCCTTATAATCTTGTAAACATGCATACTGTATAAACTTTGAGATTCCCAATCAACTATAGGAAACTTAGTATGCAAGATTTCAGGATCTACAAATTCTTCCTCATCTGGAACTACTGTCAACCACATTCTTAATTCATCTTTTTCTTCCTCATAATCAGCTGTTTCTTTCTCTTTCTTCTGTCTCTTTGAGCTGTCTTGACCTTGTTTGTCACTTGCTCTTCTTCTTGCAAGTGTTTTTCTTCTAATTCCAACAGCTTTCTTTTCAATCAACACTGGCTCAGGATTCACATCTTCTTCTTCAACCTTCTCTTCTTCTACTGTTTTTGAAGTTTCTCTTTCACTTGGTTTAGAAGAATCTTTTTCAACTTCAGACCCTATAGGAATAAAAGTATTGACATGATCCCATACCCTTTCAAAAATTGGTCTGATGTCATTATAGCTCATTCTCTTGAAGTAGCTCTCCTTGTAACCTCCTTGATTCTTCAAGTATGTTATCATATTCCTTCTTGCTTGAGCTATTGACACAGGTTTATTCTTCAAAGCATGATATCTTAGTACACTTGGATCATTCCAGTCAATTCCTTTAGATTGAGTAGCTTCTGTAGGGACTTGTTGTCTTTCATCCAGTTGTTTTTGTAATTCCTAAGCTGCTTCCAGATTTAGTCTTTTTTCTTCTTCTTCTTGCAAAGCTCTTGCTTCCTGTTCTGCATTAAATCTGATTCTTTCTTCTTCTTCCATCTTCCTAGCTAACTCCTCATCCATACTTAACTGCACTTGAGTTCTCTTCTTAACCTTCTTTAGAGTAGCAGGTTCTTCCATTATGGTCTTTCCTTTATCCTTGGCACTCCTTCTTGTATACACATGAGGTACAGCAGTACTAACCTTTGGAGGACTAGCAGTACTAACTTGTATGTTAGCAGTACTAATCTCCATCTCACCTTTCTCACCACTTCCATGTTCTTTAATAATTTTAGTGGGATTCTCTTCTTGTACAAGTACTTCAGTTTCATCACTGAGCTTCTCATGAACTTCCTCTTCCTGTGGAATCCAAGAAATACCTTCATCTTGTACTAGAGAAATCATTGGATCTTCATTAATTTGAGAAATCTTCCTCCCCTGTTTGGAAGAATCCTCTGCAATCTCTTCATCATCAGGAAGAACAATCTTTGCCTTTCTCCTTGCCTTGCCAGACTTTAGCTTGTACTCTAGTTTCTTTACTCTAAGTACTAACTTGGTGAGAGCAGTACTATAAGTCTTTTTGGTTTGCTGCAAGTCCCTTTCCAATCCATCAATCCTGTCATTCAATTTGGTAACCAAAACTGTCAAATCATGTTGTTACACACTACCCTCAGCACTTCCATGTAAGTGAGCATCATAGAGAGGTAAATCATGGGGCATAGAAGCAGTCTCGTCTGCCTTATGGGTGGGTTGAATTGGTTCTGGTAAAGGTGATGATGGAGTGGGTTGTTAAGATAGTGATGGTGTAGATGTGATCCTTGAGGGTGGCTACTGTTGCTCTTCATCATGTGCTTATACCAACATATTCTCAAACAATGGTGTCACTACCCCTGAATACCCCTTAGAGGCTCTCCTCATATTACTAAACAGTTTACTTGTAAGAGTAGGAGTGGGATAAGTTCTAGTATGAGGTAAGAGTAACCTTTGTTGTTTGTTAAGAAGGAGTTGAATAAACCTGGGATACAATAAGAATTTGTGTGGGCTATCCAAATTCTTAACCATAGCTTCAAAGATGAATCTAGAAAAGTTAAACCTCCTGCTTGTAGCTAGACAGATGAGTGCTGTAGCAATGTTGCTACTGAATTGATCCCATGCAGTCTTCTTGGAGCTCAGACAATGTAGAATTGTGTGAATAAAGAACTTCCATTGGGGTGAGAAATGACCTTTAAAGAATGTAAGGCTTTCAGAATTAGTCACATACCCTATATGAGCTAAGTGCTCAAATATTTCTTCATTAGAGAGTGAAGAAATGCCTTCTGCATCATCTAACTTCAAATGTCTTCTCAAAGAATCTTCAGTTATGAGCTTTTCATGTCCATCAATAGTTGCAGAAATAGCTTGAAGTCCTTCCTCAGTAGTGCTCAAAATAGCAGTTTCCTAAAATTGTTCAATAAGGGACACAAAAATGATGGTATTTTCAGTAAGAGCATAGTAGGTATGGCTTGAAGTAAGAAAATCTATGATTTCATCAAAACCCTCACTACTTTCATATTTAACTAAATATGCGACCATATTATGCTTGTCGTAAAATTCCAACTGTGCCATTTGATGAATGAAAAGATGATGAATGAGGTAGGATTAGTTTGTGTGATAAAGTGTAAGGTGCTGGTAGAGTGAATTGAAGTATGAGTGAGGTTTAAAAGATTATATGTTCACCGACTATAAAAGAGTTGTACTTATCTTGAAGAAATCGTTTAGGCTATAGATAAATTAAGAAGTCTCCAATTAGTCAAACCCTATAAGCTATAGATGTGGTGGAAATATCTTAACGGCTCTTTGATTGAGGAAAATCTGTTAGGACTCAAACAGTACTAACGGTCACTTAGCAGTACTAAGTTTGGTCTAGCAGTGCTAATTTTAAGTCTAACAGTACTAACTTCATCCAGCAGTAGTAATACTTGCCTGGGATTATTAGCTTAACACTAACAGTACTAAGTGTGGTACCAAGCAGTATTAACTCCAAACTTGATCCATTAAAGATATGCAGCACCAATGTAGACTCTCGTATACTCTCTTTCTGTTTTTAAGCTCACAAAATATCTCTCAATTCTTTTTCTCACCAAACACTCATTTTTGTTTTTCACACACAACTCTCTTTCTGTTTTTGAACTCACCAAATCTCTCTATTCTTTTTCCTCACAAAACAGACAATTTGGGTATAGTTTGCCATCAAGTCCTTAAGTTCCAAACTGTCCTCCCCACTTCCAAGTGTGTAACCTCTTGAGAGAGGTGGGTCATTAGACTGTTTTATAGTTTTTGACAAACTACCAGCCATAAACGGATTTGAGAAGTATTTAATAAGGTCATTTGCTTTGGACTAGCCAATGCTTCATTGCAATAACATGGTGCATTGATAACCCTATAGTTTTTGGTAAACTATCAACCATCAACGGATTTGAGACGTCTTTACCAAGGCCGTTTGCTTTGGACTAGTCAGTTCTTAATGTCTGTTAGACATGGTAAACTGATGACCATTTGTTGTGTGGTTTACAACCAATACTGAAGGAACACTCTACCATCATATTCCTCCCTTCAAAGAAAGCTTCTAGTAGTCACACCAATTGATATGTACACAGCAGTACTAACTGAATCTAGCATTATTAATTTTTGTACTAGCAGTACAAAGTTGTAACTTACAGTATTAAGGAAGGTCAGCAGTATTAACCAAGTATTCATCATATTTACCCTCTAGTGTACATACAACCTCCCCTCAAGTATAGCTACAGATTTAACATCCCAATGCTAACCACCAAAAAGTTAAAATCTTGTGACATTAAAATTCCTTTTGGTGAGATTGTCTGCACTTTAGAGTCTGTATGAATCTTTGAATAACTTCTATCAGTCTTTTAATCATAGCAATCTCTGATAAATTGAAATCGATCTCGATATGCTGTCTAGAGTAGTTAACAAGATTCTTAGATAAACACTTATAGTGCTCTCATTGTCAATATGGATTTTGGTGTTCATGAAATTAAAACCATAATCCATCATCTGATTTTGTATCCATAGTACTTGCCCACAATAGTTAGCAGCTGCAACATATTCTGCCTCAGTAGTAGAATTTGCCACAATAGTCTGCTTCTTGCATTGCCAAGATATCAATCTTCTACCAAGAAATTGACAGCCACCTGTTGTTGATTTTCTGTCAAGGCTGGCTCCTCCATAGTCATTGTCTGAGAAAGCTTCTAGTTCAAAAGGTGAATCCCTAGGATACCATAAACCTAATTTGGGTTGATGTTTGAGGTACCTAAAAATCCTTTTTACTGCATTTAAGTGTGAGGCTTTTGGAGTGACTTGAAATCTAGCACATGGCACCACCATAGCAACACATGTGTCTGGCCTTGATGCAATCAAATACATCAGGGAACCAATCATAGATATGTAGACATGTACATCTACATCTTTACCATCTTCATCCTTGACCAGTGGCTTATTAGACTCAATAGGAGTAGTAGCTGTTCTGATGGACCAAAAATCAAACTTCTTAAGGATGTCAGCTACATACTTATCCTGACTAATAAAGATTCCATTAGGTTGTTACTTCACTTGAAGTCCCAAAAAGAAAGTGAGTTCACCCATGGAGCTTATTTGGAATCTTTTGTGCATACAGTCTTCAAACTCTATACACATAGACTTCTTTGTAGAACCAAAAATAATGTCATCCACATACATTTGGACTAACATAATGTCATTCTTTTTTTTTTCTTCTTTGATAAACATATTTTGTCTATGGTACCTTCCTGAAAACCATTTTCATCAGAAAAGAAGAAAAGTGTCTCAGACAAGCTCTGAGGTGCTGATGAAGACCATAAAGAGCTTTAATCACCTTATAGACTTTGTTTGGATGAGCAGGATCAACAAAGCCTGGAGGTTGATGGACATACACCTCCTCTTCAATAGTGCCATAGAGAAATGCACTTTTAACATCCATTTGGTAGACAGTAAATCCCATGTATGATGCAAAAGCTAAAAATAACCTGATTGCCTCTATCCTGGCAACTGGTGCAAAAATCTCATTATAATCTATTCGTTCCTCCTGTGTAAACCCTTGTGCTACAAGCTTGGCTGTGTTTTTCACAACAATACTTCTCTCATCTCTTTTATTCTTAAAGACCCACTTTGCGCCCAATTTCTTTTTCCATATGGCAAAATCACACAAGTATCTAAACCATGGTTATAAATAGCGTGAGGCGTGCGTAGCGGCATAGCCAAGCCTCAAGCTTTAGCGTGAGGCGTTGCGTCATTGCGTTTTTATAGGCGTGGGACTCAAGGGCGGCAAAAAAATATTTATAGAGTGTCAATATTTAGGTAGCTACTATTGATTAATATTGGAGTAACGGGGGTTACTAAGCCTGAATCTCATAACACCCAAAGCATACAATACTTGAATAAGCCAAATCCATGAATATTTTATAAAAGTTCAAAAAAAACTCACGCTATGGCGCGCTATAGCGCGCTATTCTATGGCGCCTTATTGCAGCCACGCCTCAGATGACCTTGCCTGTTTCGTAACGTGGAGGGCCATCCGCCTCGCGCTATAGCGCCGCTATAGCGCGCTACGGCGCCGCTATTTAGAACCCTGATCTAAACCTTCTGTAGTTTGAACTGCGCGTTCTTCTTTGCATTGCTTCAACCCATGTTTCATCTTGTAAGGCTTATGATATATTCTTGGGTTCTTCTTGGGAGAGAAAGCATGCTAAGAAATAGTTCTGATGATCTTTATGATTAGTTCTATTCTGTTTGGAGATGTAGCTCACCAATGCTTGTTGTGCTGAAGAAGCCTTTTGAATCTTTCCTCTTGTTTGTTACTGTGACTTAGGATCTCCTAGAATTTGATCTTTTGGATGATTTTTATGAATTCTGAGTGTGGGAATAGGACTGACATTAATGGTGTCATCCATATTGTTGAAATCAGCCACTGCACCCACATTCTCATCATCATAGGCTCCATTGAATATGCCATCACTTGAAAATGCATCAGAATCATCTTCCAAATCAGGCATATTTGGATCAATAGGTAAATCAGCATTAGGGAGAGTAGATGCATCAATAGGTATTTTTCCTCCAAGATAGACAAATGATGATTCACCAGCATTTGCACCTGTGGGAGTACTAGCAGCACTAGCCATAGGCTGTGGTAGCAGGTACTAACGATGACCCTACCTGTACTAAGTTTTGGATAATACTGGTAGTTTGAGCTACTCTCTTTTGAGATGCAATATTCCTCTTTTCTTCTTCAAAAGCTTGTCTTGTGGCATCATCCAGAGCTTTAGCAACCACTTCTTGAGCAATCATCTTCTCAAGTTCATCATGCAAGACTTGTTCATCTTCTGTCATCTGATGTTGTCCTTCCTTATCAGCAACATCTTCTACTGGAATCCTTGTCCTATGAGGTTGTAGTGGAAGCAGTATGTATTCCTGAGTAGGTCCTTTATCTTTTCCTGATGAACCTGCAACATAAGAATCTTGTGTACCTGCATCCACATTAACCTGATTTTCTACACTAACAGGAATATAGTTCATTGAATTGGTGAGAAAATCAAGATCAAACATCCAATTAGGACCAGTTCCTGCCACATTTGGTTGATCTTCAAGAAAATCAATGTGCAGATTCTCTTCTACCCTTTTGGTCCTTTTGTTGTATACTCTAAAGGCTTTACTAGTGGTAGAGTATCCAAGCAAATAACCTTCATCAGATTTCCCATCAAATTTGCCCAAGGAATCTAAGGTGTTTAAAATGGTCAAGGGGCACCCAAAAGGTCTCATAAAACTAATACTAGGTGAGTTACCTATTAATAGTTCATAAGGTGTCTTATTTTGAGGTTTGGTCACTAATACCCTATTCAGTACATAGCAGGCAGTATTTACTGCCTCTGCCCAAAATGGGATAGGTAAAAGTGAGTCTGCTAACATAGTTCTAGCTGCCTCAATTAGGGTCCTGTTTTTCCTTTCTGCAACACCATTCTGCTGTGGAGTTCTAGCCACACTAAACTCCCTTTTTATTCCTTTCTTAGCACAGAATTCATTCATAGCATGGTTCTTAAACTCTGTCCCATTATCACATCTAATGATTTTAACATTATGATTCAATTGGTTTTCTAAGCCTATGATAAATTTACAAAGGATTTCAGATGTTTCATCCTTGGTAGCTAAGAAAAATACCCAACTAAATCTGCTGAAATCATCAGTCACAACCAAACAGTACCTTTTCTTGTTAATACTTTCTACAGAGACAGGTCCAAATAAGTCCATATGAAGTAATTCTAGGGGCTTTCTGATGATTCTTTCTAACTTGGCCTTACAGGAGGCCTTATGTTGCTTACCCTTCTTGCAGGCAACACAAGTGTGGTCATTCACAAAAACTTTTGAAGGTAAACCTCTAACTAGGTGACCTTTAACAAGTTTGTTTATATTTTTGAAATTCACATGACCTAATCTCCTGTGCCATAATTTAGACTCATCTGCTGTTGCATTTGCATATAAACAAGTTATACCTCCAGAGGGAATAATGTTCTTTAAGTCCAAGCTGTACACATCATCCTTTCTAGGAGCTCTAAGTACAACTTGACTTTCATCAAGAAGCTTAAAGCTAGGAGACAGGATAAGGCATTCAGACTCAGTAAAAAGGACACTATTTTTCTTGTCACACATTTGTGAGACAGAGAAAAGGTTAAACTTAAGTTCATCTACAAAGTAAACATCATCAAAGTCTAAATTAGCGGTTCTGATTTTACCTTTACCCGTTATTTTACCTCCTTTGGGATCACTTCCAAAAGCCACAAAGCCTCCATTGTAATCTTCATAGTCTGAAAGATAAGCTTTGTTGCCAGTCATATGGCTAGAGCAACCACTATCCACCACTGCATGATCCTGCAACAAGATCTCTGGATTGCCCTGCACAAAAGTAAGAGAATTAGTATCTCTTAGGGATCCAAGCCATTACAGACTTGGAAATCCCTTTTGGGTCAACATACTCAACCTTCTTGAGCATGAATGATCCACTGTCTTTGGACACATGATCCAAGTAATTTCCCTTAGGCCTCCAAACCCACCTTGACTTTTTAAGGTCAGTATCCATCTTACCCTTACCAGTATTAACTACTGCTCTTGTCCCAGCAGTAGTCATATTTTGAACCCCAAAAGTTTTAACATCTTGTTTTAAGTCTTTAGGTCTAAAAGTTGGTTTTGTGTAGTAAGACCTCTTGATAGGTGAATATGATCCTCTTGGTCTTACATTTTCCATTCTTGGGTAAATTGGTCTAATAGCACCACGAGTTTGTGCTATTTTTGAGACAAATGGTCTAACAGTACTAACAGGCCTAGCAGTACTAACTAGCCTAGCAGTACTAACTGGCCTAGCAATACTAACTAGGTGAGCTACTCTTTTCTCATTTTGCTTAACAGGAGTAATCAAACCTGTTCTTGTTAGTACACCTGATGGGACAAAAGTCTTTCTTAAATGAGGGTATTTTGAAATTTTTTAATGATTAACCCTTTTAGTATTATCCCATACTGGTTTGTCCACCCTTAGACCAGTATTGACCACAGTTTTCAGCTTAGGTTCTTGACTCTGTTTGTCATGAAAATTACAATCTTTGATCAAATGGTAAGTACTTTTACAAATAAAGCAAGCTTTTATTTTCTTAAATCCAATTCCTTGTTTCTGAGAAGTTTGACCAATTTTATCAACTTTAGTTTTAACTGTTTGAGACTCATTAGTCTGAACAGGACTAACTGGTTGCACTTCAAACACATCATCCTCATCATCTGAGTTCCAATCCTCAATGATAACTTTATCTCTGTTAACTGATTCATAGATTTTCTTAGGTTTTTGAGTATTTGCTTCATTTGTTTTACCTACAGTCTCACTTGTTTTAGTATTAAGATCAGTTGTTTTTGACTCAATTATTTTCCTCCTAATGGCATATTCATCTAAACCTGCAAATGATATGTTAGCTCTTGGGGTTAGAAAGTTCCCTGTTATAGGAAGGGGAACAGCATGAAACCCATCTGCTTTGGAGAACCTATCATTTGCTGGTGTGTTCTCTTCATTACTTGATCTAACATAAAAAACACTCAAACTAATCTCACTATCAGTTTCATAATTGTTACTCATTTCATTCAATTGTGTGCCATATCCTAAACCAGTTTTATCTCTAGCACTCATTTGACTGTTGAGTAATTCATCAAGATTCTTAGATGATTCTTCCCTTTTTCTATCTTTAATTTTAACTCATCTCTTTCCTTAACAACTTTCTGTAATTCCTGGTTAAGGTTGTTAATTTTTATTTCTCTGCATTTAAGCTTATAGTTTTGAAACTCATATTTTTCACCCTAAGCCAGTTCATTCTTTTCATGTACAAGTATCCTAGATTCTAGTAACTCTAAGGCTAACTCATAACCCTGAATTTCTAGTCTTGCACTGTTATATTTTTCTTTTTCACTATCATAATTCTTTTAAAGAGTTTTAAAAGATTCAAGTCATTGTTTAGAACATTTTTATACCTCATTGTCAGAAGAACTTGATGAGCTTGAAGAAGAGATTGCCATTAAAGCATAGTTGACTGGTTCTACTTCAAAATCATTACTCCAGTCATAGCCTCCTAGACCATCTTGAGCCACCAGTGCCTGTGATGAAGATTCATTTGTTGGTGCATTGCTCCTGACATTGTCACCATAAGATTTTCTTCCTTGATTCCTTCCAGATCTGCATTCCCTAGCAAAGTGCCCTTTTCTATGACAATTGTAGCACATAATTTTTGATTTATCAAGTGAAACATGTCGTTTTTCTTTGAAATCCATGTTCCTTCATGTCTTCTAAATGAATTTCCTCACTCTGACTGTCAACATAGCCACCTGCTATCTAAGATCCAATTCTTCCAAGTCATCTTCATCAATCTACTGAAAATCCTCATTTTCAAGTTTTGGTTGTGCAAAGAAAGAGCACGCTACATCATGAGCACATGGGGTAGATGAAACTTGACTAATTCCTCCAGCAGTACTAACCCCAAAATCTCCACTGGCAGTATTAACTTCATTAGTACTACTAGTGTTCTCAGAAGAAAGAATTGCCAAGTTCTAAGAAGTAGAAGTGGAACTTGAAGACCTGTTCATCTCATCTTCATAGACCCTAAGGTTATTGTAGAGGTCATCAACATCAATCTCATCAATGTTTGGTTTATTTCTCATGATTAGTGCAATTTGATTCCATAAAGGAGGAAGATTTCTTAGGAACGTCTGGTTGATGTCTTCCTTTGATATTGGAGCACCATGAACCTCCAATTGACTTATGAATTTTTGGAACCTATCATAAGCCTTGTCCAGACATTCATTTGATGCAGTAGAAAAGTTTTCAAACTGATGTTTTAGAATATTTTTCTGCATCTTCTTGGACTCTTCATTACCTCCAACCCTTGATTTGATTGCTTCCCAGAGTGATTTAGCATCTGCAACATTGTGAAACTTGAGGAGGTATTCATCAGGTATTGCTAAAAGCAAGATGCTCTTAACTCTTTCTTGATTCCTTTTAGCAACCAGTTGTTTGGCAGTCTTAGGAGCAGGAGGAGCAGATGTTTCTCTAGTTGGTGTAGGCTCTTTTTCTAGATCTCCATTGACAATAACATCCCATAGGTTATGGTCTGTGTGACAGATATATTGTCGCATTCTCATGCTCCAAATATCATATTCTCCCTTCCTAATGATAGGGATTTTCATTGCTATGATAGTGGGTGGAGGAATGTCTTGTTCTGCCATCTTAAAATTGAGTTCTTCTTATTCAGAGTTTCTACATAAGCTTTGATACCACTTTTTGGATCGTTTACTGAATAGATCTTAACCTTTTACTTGTAAAGGGTTTGTTCCTTTAGAAAATTCTAAAGAAACAATAATGAAACACTGATTTGAACACTATTGATTTTGCGGAAACTAATCAATAATGCTAAGAAGAACAATATTAAGAATCACAAAAGAACTTTATATTATAACTTGAATCTGTCTAGGTTACAGATTACAAAAACTATGATTGCTAATCGATCTCTATTGATCTGTGTAAAACTATATCTACTAACTATGCATAGGGTTCCTTTTATAGACTAAGGAAACCCTAATGGGCTTACAAAACGCGTTATGAGATAATGCATATCTATTCCTAATTTATCTCATGCATATCTCATAAGCAGTACTGATACAATACACTAGCAGTACTAATACTAACTAATAGTACTAACTATTACTGACAGTACTAACATTGTACTGGTAGTACTAACTACAAAGCTATTAGTACTAAATACTTAGACTTATTTCTTCAATCTTCATTAACAGCATTAAGTCTTCACTAGCAGTATTAATCTTGGGTCAACAGTATTAACTTGTAGAAGCTTCATAATCCCAGGAAGAGGAATCATCTTCTCAAGATAGAACATTTTTAAAATGATCTAAGAAGTGGTTGGTAATGGACAACATCCATTACCAACCTGTGTAAAACCTCTAAGTCATGTCTATCAAAACTTTTCAGCATACTTTCAAAGGTTTTATGATAACTAGTGTTTCCATCTGCTCTTATGATCTTGTAAATATGCATATTTCCTAAATTTTGAGATTCCCAATCAACTATAGGAAACTTAGTATGCAAAATTTCTAGATCCATAATTGCTTCTTCATCTGGAACTACTGTCAACCACATTCTTAATTCATCTTTTTCTTCCTCATAATTAGCTATTTCTTTCTCTTTCTTCTGTCTCTTTGAGCTGTCTTGACCTTGTTCGTCACTTGCTCTTCTTCTTGCAAGTGTTTTTCTTCTAATTCCAACAGCTTTCTTTCAACACTGGCTTAGGATTCACATCTTCTTCTTCAACCTTCTCTTCTTCCATGGTTTTTGAAGTTTCTCTTTCACTTGGTTTAGAAGAATCTTTTTCAACTTCAGACCCTATAGGAATAAAAGTATTGACATGATCCCATACCCTCTCAAAAATTGGTCTGATGTCATCATAGCTCATTTTCTTGAAGTAGCTCTCTTTGTAGCCTCCTTGATTCTTCAAGTATGTAATTATATTCCGTCTTGCTTGAGCTATTGACACAGGTCTATTCTTCAAAGCATAATACCTCAGTACACTTAGATCATTCCAGTCAATTCCCTGAGATTGAGTAGGTTGAGTTAAAACCTCTTGTATTTGATCAAGTTGTCTTGGCAATTCCCTAGCTGCTTCCAGATTTAGTCTCTCTTCTTCTTCTTCTTGCAAAGCTCTTGCTTCATGTTTTGCATTAAATCTGATTCTTTCTTCTTCTTCCATCTTCCTAGCTAACTCCTCATCCATACTCAACTGCACTTGAGTTCTTTTCTTAACCTTCTTTGGAGTAGCAGGTTCTTCCATTATGGCCTTTCCTTTATCCTTGGCACTCTTTCTTGTATACACATGAGGTACAACAGTACTAACCTTTGGAGGACTAGCAGTACTAACTTGTATGTTAGCAGTACTAATCTCCATCTCACCTTTCTCACCACTTCCATGTTCTTCAATAATTTCAGTGGGAGTCTCTTCTTGTACAAGTACATTAGTTTCATCACTGGCTTCTCATGAACTTTCTCTTCCTGTGGAATCTAAGAAATACCTTCATCTTGTACTAGAGAAATTGTTGGATCTTTATCAATTTGAGAAATCTTCCTCCCCTATTTGGAAGAATCCTCTGCAAGCTCGTCATTATTAAAAAGAACAATCTTTTACTTTCTCCTTGCCTTGTCAGACTTCATATTGTACTCTAGTTTATTTACTCTAAGTACTAATTTGGTGAGAGCAGTACTATAAGTCTTCTTTGTCTGCTGCAAGTCTTTCTTCAATCCATCAATCATGTCAGTCAATTTGGTAACCAAAACTGTCAAATCATGTTGTTGCACACTACCCTCAGCACTTCCATGTGAGTGAACATCATGAAGAGGTGAATCATAGGGGCATAAAAGCGGACTCCTCTGCCTCATGGGTTGGTTGAATTAGTTCTGGTGAAGGTGATGATTGAGTGGGTTGTTGAGATAGTGATGGTGAAGATGTGATCCTTATGGGTGATTGCAGTTGCTCTTCATCATGTGCTTGTACCAACATATTCTCAAACAATGGTGTTACTACCCCTGAATACCCCTTAGAGGCTCTGCTCATATTACTAAACAGTTTACTTGTAAGAGTAGGAGTGGGATAAGTTCTAGTATGAGGTAAGAGTAACCTTTGTTTGTTTGTTAAGAAGGAGTTAAATAAACTTGGGATACAATAAGAATTTGTGTGGGCTATCCAAGTTCTTAACCATAGCTTCAAAGATGAATTTAGAAAAGCTAAACCTCCTGCTTGTAGCTAGACAGATGAGTGTTGTAGCAATATTGCTACTGAATTAATCCCATGCAGTCTTCTTGGAGCTCAGACAATATAGAATTGTGTGGATAAAGAACTTCCATTGGGGTGAGAAATGACCTTTAAAGAATGTAAGGCTTTCAGAATTAGTCACATACCCCATATGAGCTAACAGGGTTGAACTCATTTCATTTTGGGACTACACGTGAAGCAATAACCTGATGGAATCTTTATAGTCAGGATAAATATGTAGCTACATTCTTAAGAATTTGATTTTGGTCCCATCAGAAAAGCTTACTACTCCTATAGAATCTAATAAACCACTGGTCACGGATGAGATTGTAATGTACATATCTACAAATCTATGATTGGTTCCCTGATGTATTTGACTGCATCAAGGCCAGACATCATGTTTGCTGTTTGTGCCTGTGCTAGATTTCAAGTCACTCCAAAAGCTTCACACTTAAATGCAGTAAAAAGGATTTTTAGGTACCTCAAACATCAACCCAAATTAGGTTTATGGTATCCTAGGGATTCACCTTTTGAACTAGAAGCTTTCTCAGACAGTGACTATGGAGGATCCGCTGATAGAAAATAACAACATGTGGCTCTCATATTCTTCGAGAAGATTGATATCTTGGCAATTCAAGAAGTCTACTATTGAGGCAAATTCTACTACCGGTATGACAGAATATGGTTGCAGTTGCTAACTGATTGTGGGCAAGTGCTATGGAACAGAATCAATGATTGGGATTATGGAAATTAATTTCATGAACACCATAAACCTTATCGATAATGATAGCACTATAAAGATGTTAATAAGAATCCTTTGCACATCAGGACCAATCATATTCGAGATCATATTCATTTTTAATCAGAGATTGCTATAGATAAAAAGACTGATAAAAGTTATCAAAGATTTACACAGACTCTAATGTTTGCAAGACCTTCTCACAAAGTATTTGATGTCTAGAGATTTAACTTTTTGGTGTTAACATCGAGATGTTAAAATCTGTATCTATAATATAAGGGGAAGTTATATTAAACTAGAGGGAAATATGATGAATACTTGGTTAATACTGCTGAGCTTCGTTAATACTGTGAGTTACAACTTTGTACTGCTATTACAAAAATTAATACTGCCAGATTCAGTTAGAACTGTCTGTGTGCATATCGATGTGTGACTACTAGAAGCTTCTCTGAAGGAGGAATTTGATGGAAAAGTGTTTCCTTCCAGTGTTTGGTTTAAAACCACACAACAAATGGTCCATTCAGTTCACCATGTCCTAACAGACCTCAAGAACTGACTAGTCCAAAGCAAACGGCTTGTAAAGACTTCTCCAAATTCGTTGATGGTTGATAGATTACAAATAACAATATAGTTATCAATGCACCATGAATTGCAATGAAGCATTGCTAGTCCAAAGTAAACGGCATTGTGGGTAAGGACTTCTAAATTCCGTCTTATGGCTGGTAGTTTGTCCAAAACTATAAAACAGTCTATGACCCACCTCTCTCAAGAGGTTACACACTTGAAAGTGGGGAGGACAGTTTAGAACTTAAGGAATTAATGGAAAACTGTACCTAAATTGACTGTTTTTGTGAGGAAAAGAATAGAGAGATTAGTGGGTGAAAAACAGAAATGAGTGTTTGGTGAGAAAAATAATTGAGAGATATTTTGTGAGTTTAAAAACAGAAGAGAGTATATGAGAGTCTACATTGGTGCTAAATATCTTTGATGGATCAAGTTTAGAGTTAATACTGCTTGGTACCACACTTAGTACTGTCAAGTGTTAAGTGTTGGGAATTATATTTTGAGTTGATAAGACAAAACACGAATGAAACAAGATGCAACATGAAGGACCAAAGTTGTAGTCATAGAATACTACAAAAGGGGGAAAGAATTTAAAAGATATGGTCAAGATAATGATTGAATAACTAATTGGTCAAAGATAATTAATATTCATCAATATTATCATTAATAATTGGTCAAAGATAAATTAATTTTATAATATACCATTATTAGTTCCATGAAAACCTTGACTCCTTATACTATAACAGGAGGCTAAGGTATGTACTATATAGGCATCCATCAGAAGGTTAGATCTCTCCAATAGAGTCTGATATTTTAGTTTATGTAATAAGTTAGTAGTTAGTTATAGACGTAGTATATAGTCGTCAATATGAATTAGTAGCCTCAAGGAACATAGGATTCCATGTTACAGATAGGTAACGAACTAATAATATTGAGCATTGAACCTTCGTTAAAACTTAGATTAATAACTTATGTTCTTTAATTCGCTGCGTATATAAGTTATTTGTAAAACATATCCTAGATGGCAAAACGATCTTATCATTAAGTTAATACTGCCAGGCAAGTATTACTACTGCTGGATGAAGTTAGTACTGTTAGACTTAAAATTAGTACTGCTAGACCAAACTTAGTACTGCTAAGTGACCGTTAGTACTGTTTGAGTCCTAACAGATTTTCCTCAATCAAAGAGCCGCTTAATATAACTTCCGCCACATCTATAGCTTAATAGGGTTTGACTAAATTGGAACTCTTGATTTATCTATAGCATAAAACGTTTCTTCAAGATAAGTAATACACTTTTACATCGTGGAACACATTAACTCTTTTTAAATCTCACATCATACTTTCAATTCACTCTACAGCACCTTACACTTTAGACACGAACTAAATCCCACCCATTCACATCCTTTTCATTCATCAAATGGCACAATTTTGGAATTTTGCGACAAGCATAATATGGACAGCATATTTAGTTTAAATCTGAAAGTAGTGAGGGTTTGATGAAATCATAAGATTTTCTTACTTCAAGCCATACCTACTATGCTCTTACTGAAAATCCATCATTTTTGTGTCCCTTATTGAATAATTTTGGGAAACTGCTTTTTTGAGCACTACTGAGGAAGGACTTCAAGCAATTTCCTGCAACATTGATGGACATGATAAGCTCATATTGAAGATTCTTTTAGAGAAGACATATGAAGTTAATGACTGCAGAAGGCATTTCATCACTCTCCAATGAAGAAATTTTGAGCACTAGCTCATATGGGGTATGGACTAATTCTGAAAATCCAATACAATCTTTAAAGTCATTTCCTCACCCCAATGGAAGTTCTTTATCCCACAAATATACATTGACTGAGCTCCAAGAAGACTGCATAGGATCAATTCAGTATTCAACATTGCCTACAACACTCATCAGTCTAGCTTACAATCGAAGTTTAACCTTTCTAAATTCAACTTGAAGCTATGGTTAAGAACTTAGATAGCCCACAATTTTTTTTATTGTATCCCAGGTTTATTTAATTCTTCTTAACAAACAACAAAGTTACCTCTTACCTCATACAAAGAACATATCCCCCTCCTACCTCTTTACAATTAAACTGTTTTAGTAATATGAGCAGAGCCTCTAAGCGTGTATTCAGGGTTAGTAACACCATGGTTTGAGAATGATGTTGGTACAAGCACATATGAAGAGCAACTGCAATCACCCTAAAGGAATCACATTCTTCACCATCACAACTCAACACCCACCTCAATCATCACCTTCACCAAAACTAATTCAACCAAACCATGAGGCAGAGGAGACTACTTCTATGCCCCATGATTCACCTCTTTATGATGTTCACTCATATGGAAGTGCTAAGGGTAGTGTGCAACAACATGATTTGACAGTTTTGGTTACCAATTGACGACAAGATTGATGGATTAAGAGAAGGACTGCAGTAAATAGACAAAGAAGACTTATTAGTACTGCTTCTTACCAAATTGTACTTAAGTAAAGAATCTAGAGTATATCTGAAGTCTGGAAGGCAAGGAGAAAGGCAAAGATTGTTCTTTATGGATGATGAACGAGATTGTAGAGGATCTTCCAACAGGGGAAGAAGATTTCTCAAATAAAGAAGATCTAACAATTTCTTCTAGTACAAGAATAAGGATCTTTCCTTAGATTCCACAGGAAGAGGAAGTTCATGAGAAGCCCAGTGATGAAACTGAAGTACTAGTACAAGAAGAGACTCCCACAAGAAATTATTGGAAACATGGAAGTTGGAGGAGTAAAGTAAGATGGAGATTAGTACGCTAACAAACAAGTTAGTACCTGCTAGTCTCCAAAGGTTATACTAGTTGTACTCATGTTATACAAGAAGGAGTGCCAAGGATAAAGGAAAGGCCATAATGGAAGAACCTGCTACTCCAAAGAAGGTTAAGAAAAGAACTCAAGTGCAGTTGAGTATGGATGAGGAGTTAGCTAGGAAGATGGAGAAAGAAGAAAGAATCAGATTTAATGCAGAACAGGAAGCAAGAGCTTGCAGAAGAAAAGAAGAGAACTAAATCTAGTGAAGCATCTAGTAATTGCAAAGACAACTTGATCAAAGACAAGAGGTTCCAACTCAACCTACTCAATCTCAGGGAATTGACTAGAAATGATTCTTAATGACTGAGGAATCATGCTTTGAAGAATAGACCTGTGTCAATAGCTCAAGCAAGAAGGAATATGATTACATACTTGAAGAATCAAGGAGGCTACAAAGAGAGCTACTTCAAGAAAATGAGCTATGATGACATCAGACCAATTTTTGAACAAGGGTAATGGGATCATGTCAATACTTTTATCCCCATAGGGTCTGTAGTTTGAAAAAATTCTTCTAAAACCCAGTTAAAGAGAAACTAAAACATGGAAGAAAAGAAGGTTGAAGAAGAAGAATGTAAATCCTAGCTCAGTGTTTGATTGAAAAGAAAGCTTGTTGAAATTAAGCAGAAAACACTGCAAGAAGAAAGAAGTGACAAAATCCAGGTCAAGACAAACTCAAAGAGACAAAAGAAAAAGAATAAGAAAGAAAACAACTGATTATGATACGAAAAAGATAAATTAAGAATGTGGTTGACAGAGTTCCAGATGAAAAGCAATTAGGAACCAAAGTTTTGCATAACCCAATAAAATATACTAAAGTCATCAGTGACAACTAGGCAATAAGACTTTTTCATTAAACTCTTAACATTTGTAGGACCAAATAAATCCATATGAAGCATATGTAAGGGTTGCTGATTGAGTTCACAAGTTTAGCCTTATAGGAGGCTTTGTGTTGCTTTCCTATCTGACAAGCAACACAAGAGTGGTCATTTTCAAAAATCTTTGAAGGCAAACCTCTAACAAGGTTTCTCCTCACAAGTTTGTTCATGTTTTTAAAGTTTGTGTGACCAAGCCTCCTATGCCATATATTGGATTCATCAATTGTGTTGGGAATTATGCATTCCTGAGTTAGTACCGTTAGTTATACTAGTTAGTACCGCTAGTTGTAATTTGTACTGACAGTACAAAATGTTAGTACTGATCAGATAGTTAGTACCGTTAGTATAAAATAGTTAGTACCGTTTATAAGATATGCATGAGATATCTTAGGAAAGGATATGCATGATCTTTATACGCGTTTTGTAAAGCCCATTAGGGTTTCCTTGGTGTATAAAAGGAACCCTAGGCATAGTTAGTAGATATAGTTCTACACAGATCAATAGAGATCGATTAGCAATCATAGTTTTTGTAATCTGTAACCTAGGCAGATTCAAGTTATAATATAAAGTTCTTTTGTGATTCTTAATACTGTTCTTCTTAGCATTATTGATTAGTTTCCGCATAATCAATAGTGTTCAAATCAGTGTTTCATTATTGTTGCTTTAGAATTATCTAAAGGAACAAACCCTTTACAAGCTAAAGGTTAAGATCTATTCAGTAAACAATCTTCCTCTCCCCATTGAAGAACAATAAAAGTGTGTTTGAAAGAATCCTCAGCAAAAGAAGAATAGAAGATCTAATCCAGAAGAAACTTAAGATTTGAGAGTAAATCACAAGTTAGGGGAGGATTGTTGGGATTATAACTTCTATCAAGTTTAATACGCTATGACCCAAGATTAATAAACTTCCTAGTGAAGACTTAATGTTGTTAATGAAGATTGAAGAAATAAGTCTATGTCTTTAGTACTGCTAGCTTTGTAGTTAGTACTGCCAGTACAATGTTAGTACTGTTAGTTAGTATTAGTACTGCTAGTGTATTGTATTAGTACTGTTTATGAGATATGCATGAGATAAATTAGATAGATAATTCATATCTCATAAACTCGTTTTGAAAGCCCATTAGGGTTTCCTTAGTCAATAAAGACCCATGCAATAGTTTTAGTTGATATAAGTTCAACACAGATCAATAGAGATCGACTTACAATCATACGATTTGTAATCGGTTAACCTCAGACAGATTCACGATAACTATAAAAAAGTTCTTATGTGATTCTTAATATTGATTTTTCTTACATTATTGATTAGTTTCCCCGCATAATCAATAGTATTCATATCAGTGTTTCATTATTGTTGCTTTAGAATTATCTAAAGGAACAAATCCTTTACAAGCTAAAGGTTAAGATCTATTAAGTAAATAATCTTCCTCCCCCCATTGAAGAACAATAAAAGTATGTTTGAAAGAATCCTCAGCAAAAGAAGAATAGAAGATCTAATCCAGAAGAAACTTAAGATTTGAGAGTAAATCACAAGTTTAGGGGAGGATTGTTGGGATTATGAAGCTTCTATAAGTTAATAATGCTGACCCAAGATTAATACTGCTCGTGAAGACTTAATGTTGTTAATGAAGATTGAAGAAATAAGTCTATGTCTTTAGTACTACTGACTTCTAGTCTTTGTATTTAGATACTATGCCAGTAATATGATTAGTACTGTTAGTTAGTTATTAGTACTGCTAGTGGTAATTGTATAAGGTACTAGCTTATGAGATATGCATGAGATAAATAGGAATAAGATATGCAATTATCTCATAAACGCTTTTGGGTAAGCCCAATAGGGTTTCCTTAGTCTAAAAAGGAACCCTATGCATAGTTAGTAGATATAGTTCTACATAGATCAATAGAGATCGATTAACAATCATAGTTTTTGTAATCTGTAACCTAGACAGATTCAAGTTATAATATAAAGTTCTTTTGTCTAACCTAGACAGATCAATAGAGATCGATTAGCAATCAAGTTTTTTGTTTCTAATTAATCTGTTCATAGGGGATTTTTAAGTACTTGCCCAAAACAGTTAAAGTTTGCTCCTCGAGATTTGTATTGGTGCTTTGTGTTTTATACACTGCTAGAGTCGTCCGACAAAGGAGTTTGTATTGCTAGGCTTGTCCGATATTGGACAGTACTTAGTTTTCAGATAGATTTGGATCTCGGACAGAACTATTTTTCAAATAGTTTATTCTTATTATTTATGGCTCGTTTTTGGAGATTTAATGAAGATGTGATTACGAAGACAGTTGATTATCACTTATTTGATGTTGTAGTTGAGTTTCACAGATGCGTGTTCTTATCATATCTTAAAGTGGGTGTTACACTTTAAAGATAACTTGTTCGTCTGCTCACCACAAAAGCAAAACAAGATACAAGATGAGACTGAGCGGTGTGACGAAGATTGTCAAAATCTAGCAAAGGTATGTTCTTTTTCTTATGGTGCCATGCCACATTTCTATCACTTAGTGATGTGTCTTATAGAAGATGAGTTTTGTCAAAGAGGTGCGGTCTACTTAAATTTCACAGATTTTATGTATAAGTTCGACGTCACTGTGGGATAGTGCAAGACATAAGACACAAGTTTTGGAGATTCAACTCATCATCAAATTCTTATACTCAGTTGTCTTCCATCAGTGATCACACATAGAGCCCTACAGAAGTTCGAGATTCAAGAAGATGGTGAACATATGGGTGTTATGGGAATCTTATTTAATTAAATGTTTAACCAACTACATGCATCCACTTGTAGGGAAGTGTTTACAAATGCATATCTTCATAAGACCCAATTGGATGAATTACAAAAAGGTAAAGAAGACTACAGAGTTCTGATGTGCATCTATTTATCGTGTGTAGGCATGTTCACGAAGATCTTAAGTCAAGGGGAAGCATTGAAGATTGTTTCATATATGGAGATTGTTTTGTAATATCAAATAGGTGAAGATTATTGGGATCTGAGATTTGATGATTACAAAATTAAATATGCAAGATTAAAGAAAGATGAAACAACAAGGACTTAATGTAAAATATTAAAGTTAGCTTCCTATGTAAGCTAGGGTTTTCTTGTAACCCCTCCCTCTATTTATATAAATAAAGGGTAGGCGTCTGGTAAGAATCTAATCCACTAGAAAACTAAAAGCCTCCTAATGGAGTCTAGATAGTAGATACAAGTCGATCCTATTGAGAGTCGAATAGTACACCATAGTTAGTTGGTGTAGCCCCAAATTATAGTTGGGGTAATAGGATAACGTTCAATAAAGAAAACCTTATGATAACTTTGACTGTGTTCTTTATTATTCCGCTGCGAGCTAATCAATCCTTGTCATTGATCATCTAGATATATAACTCTAATCACTCTTGAGCTATAAATATCTAACACATCCAGAGGACGCAATACGCCGTATTACAAGAAAGGAATCAAATAATATTCTGGAATAATATCAAACGTGGTCCCTACTCCGAGAATTCCCCAATACGTCGTATCCAACCGACTTTCAGACCTTATAAATAGAAAACTCAAAAACGAGTTTTAAGTGTGCTAAATCATATTCTCGATACCTAAACCACAAAAGTCGATTTTCAGAGGAGAAAAAGAGCAGAAGAGGTCGAGCAACGTATTCAATTCCATAGGAGACATCGTGTAATTCCATATACTTTTGTAATCGTTTAGTTTTTGGTATCATTCGTTAACTCGGTTAGTTTACCTTGGCTAAATTATTACTCTTGCATTTATTATGACGTTGATAGGCTTAATACCTGTGGGTATTTGCTATAGTATGAATAACCGGAAAGTTTTGGTATTTGTATTATATCGATTTCTTGATTATCCGTGAGTGCTTGTATTAGTTTATCAATATAATTGTTTACGCGCTGTTATATGCGAGCTAATCATTCAACTGGGATCTAGCAATAGTGGACCAAGCGGATTATCTAGTCCGGGAGTAGCTCTTCTATGAGTAATTATACATCTAGAATAATAGTTACACAAGTATTGTCCTTCTAAGTCTGTGTCAGATAACGCTTTCGGTCTTACTAGTTATGGATAAATTGTCGATGGTTTTATTGATCATCGTTGACAGCAGATGACCTAGATAATTCAACAAGATAACACTCTGATATCCATTGGATAGTTGAGACAGTGACTACTAGTGTATAGATTGCCATTAAGCAGTAAGTGGGTAAAGTCTCTATGACCTAGGGTTTAACAAGATCACCATTGCTTTAACCCCTAAGATAGATTATAATCAGCAAATAAAGGATACTTTTAATGCGGATGGCTTTAAATGTGCCAGAATAATATGTCTAGGTCTTAGGATGATGTAACGCCTAAGTCTTAAGAATGATATGCCACCTAGAGAAAAGAAATCATTGCACTTAATAAACAAACCAACTTTCTAATCGGATTAATAATGGTTAATACAGTTTTCTTATATAAGGTTCGGCCGCTATTTTATCCTTTGTCTATTAGCATTGCGTGGGTACACAGTGGTGTTTAATGGGGATTGGGTTTTGAGCAGGATTCTTGAACAGATTCTAGTTAGTCACGCAAATCCAAACCGTGTAATCTCTCAAGCTAAAAACCTCATTATTCCTGTTTAGAATTAGGATTAGACTGACATAGTTTAACATAGGATTAGAAACATTAACATAGATTAGATAACCAAGATATAATTAAATTGAAAAGATTTAACCTCGCTCTCAGTGATCGACACCCTACTTACCACGAAACTACTACTACTAGGATCAGGGTACACCGTGCCGAATAAAGTGTTTATTTTTTTGGTTGAGTCGGAAAAATATAAATTTAAAACTTGAAACAATAAAATATACACCACACAACGACACATCAAGTTTCTTTCTGGCAAACCACGTTGGTCGGGGAGTAAAAATTAAATCTGATTTTAAATTTTGATATTTTGGTTATTTAAAAAACTTTAGATTATGATCTAACCTTAGGATTAGTTTTATTTTAGATTAGTGTATATCTGAATATTTTGTATATTTGTCTTTAATTAGTTTGCTTGTAATATATTTGTGTGTTTAATTGTTATGCGTATCTCATTTATTTTTTCTTGAAATCCACATGTTATCTTGTCCGAACAAGTTGAATTATTTGCGAATGATATGTATCCCTATTGGGGTATCCGGTATATTATATATGGGGACAAAGGGCGCACTTAATTGTGAGTGACCACTGTTTTGGCCAATGGAGATGCGACGGTGGGAGACGAGATAGAAACACCGAATACTGGCTTAGTCCAGGAGCGCAGTTCTCTCCTCCTGGTCCAATAAGAAGTGTATTCAAGTTCCCGAACAAAGATTAATTCATGGGCGTATCCACTGTTTAGGGATACTCAATTGTTATTATCACTGGGCAATGATAGTTCGAATTGTGTCTCAAAGGAGACACACGATTTAAATACTAGGATTTATATAAAAAATCAGTTGCGGATTTTTCGCATATCTACCAGAAGTTTCGAAGGAAATATGAGTCAAATTTAGCATGAGACTAACCATTTCAACTTACGGTTACTTACGTTGTTCTGTCTTCCAAACAAGCGATAAGATAGAGCTACACATACAAGGAAGTGTTGAGAAATAGATCTAACATACCTTAGTATCTCAGGGTACTGGTTCTGACATAGCATCTTATGATTGTCGCAGGAGAACTCTTCTGGACTGACACGACCAGTCTCACTCGAGAGCACTACCGATTAGCATGCGGATACGCACATACTCCTCGACTACTTGACTCGTTTTCGCTCACATTAAACCAAGTGAACATCACGAAAATAATCACAGAAACTCACTGACAAAGCATTACAATCTGCCACAAAATACGATAGTACAAGCACCCAATATTAAGAGAGCACAATTCATTTACTTCATTATACTTTTAAGCTGCGACTAAACGTAAGAATACATCTAGACTGGTTAATACATAAGGGAGAGAGGAGTCATCTAATATGTGAGAGTGTGAGAGAGAAAGAGAAAAGATAGACGAACAAAGAGATATATCGAGAGACTGGACAACAGCTTGAGAGCATCCTACACGAGCACACCAGGTAGCCTACGAACAGACTATGATCGGAGTCGCTAGGCCTAAAATTAATAACAAAGATCAATTTTACGTAAAGAGGACCAATTTCTTAAGGAGCTTTGAGAAAACACATTTAGCGGTTTGGATAATGAGGATGCTAATGAACACATTGAAAAAGTTCTCGAAATAGTTGACTTATTCCATGTTCCTAACATCACTGTGGATCAAATAATGCTCCGAGTCTTCCCTATATCTTTAACTGGAGCCGCAGCTCGTTGGTTAAGAAACGAACCAACTGGTTCGAATACAACTTGGGATGATCTTAAAACTAAGTTTTTGAACAAATACAACCCACCTGGTCGAACTGCAAAAAAATAGAAGAAATAAACAACTTTCAGCAAGAGCCAGATGAAACCCTTTATCAAGCATGGGAGCGCTTTAAAGAACTCTTGATGAAGTGTCCTCAACACTATTTGACTAAGATGCAGGAGGTGATTTTGTTCTACAATGGGTTGGATGTTCCAACACGACAGATTCTTGACTCAAGAGGTGTCGTTCCAACTAAAACTGCTGCAGATGCCAAAACAGCCATCCAAGAAATGGTTGAATACTCTCAAAAATGGCACAATGGAACATCTAGAGGAAGAAGTACCGAGACTTCTGACGGACTGGCTGCTATACAAGCACAACTGAACAATCTTGGAAGAGAGATTAAGAAAGTGAATGAAAAAGTTTATGTTGCTCAAGTTGGATGCGAGCAATGCAAAGGACCCCATTACACCAAGGATTTCCCACAGAAAGAAGAAGGGAAAACCCTAGAAGAATACCTTGAGCAAATTCATGAGTGAATCAGCAAAGAGACATGAAGAAAACTCTAACTTGATCAAATAAATTTAAGCTTTGACAAATGCTGCCATAAGAAACCAAGGAGCATCAATCAAAACTTTAGAAATTCAAATCGGGCAAATGAGCAAGGTACTACAGGAGAGGGGATTTGGAAGCCTACCAAGCTTAACTGAAACAAACCCGAGAGACCAAGTCAAGTCAATTTCAACCACTATTGGAGATGATTCAAACTCGATATGCCGTATTGGATCTGGCCAATACGCCATATCCACTGGACAGAACAGTACACTACTATACAAGTCAAGACAAACGACGGTTCCTTTTCTAAGTCATTTGGATAATCATTAATGTGAAGAAGAGGGGAACTATGGACCAAAATTCACAGAAGCTTGTAGAGCTTCACATATCAACAACGCCATACCCTGAAAAGAGAAAGACCCAGGAAGTTTCACTTTACCTTGCTTTATTAATGATTTATGTTTTGATAACGCCCTTGTTGACTTTAGAGCTAGTGTTAGTGTTATGCCTCTCTCGACCTACCTTAACTTAAGATTGGGCGAATTAGTTCACAACTAGGTTACGGGTTAATGTTGATAGAACAGTGAAATATCCAAAAGGAATTGCTGAAAATGTTCTAGTAGGAATTGGCAAATTTACTTTCCCCGTAGACTTTATAATTCTAGATATGCCTAAGGATATCAGAGTGCCCTTGATCCTCAGAAGACCATTTTTGTCTACCGCCCATGCTAAGATTGATGTTTACAAAAGAAAAAATTACTTAAGAGTTGGGAAGAAAGATTAATTTTTCAAAGTGTTTACACCTGCTAGTGAGTATAATTAAGAGGGTCCTACATGCTAAGTTTGAAGAACGAATGAGCATGATTTAGAAGCTAGGCTTATGGAGTAAACTTGGTGATTAATAGATCATTAACCCGTTCCAGAAGATACATTGAATAAATGATCAGAAATGAACCATTTGATCTTAGAATAAATCAGGAAATGATTGATGCCCACCATCGAGGAAGGTGAAGGAATTGAGGAATTAAACGAGGGATGAAGACTTAGATACAAGGAATTGAGGTTACCTAGTTAATGTGATGATGATAAGAAAATCCATATAGATTACGCTCACAACTAAAGTTTTCATCAAGATAGGATTTGAATTTTACTCACCCAACATTTTCCAGTTTATTGTATGCAACATGATGTCAAAGAAAAATTCACAAATAAATAATGAAAAATAAGATGGTGTACAAAGGGAATAATGTTGTAGGAGCCTTAATGAATGTGCCTATCTTTGTTGGAACTTTTTCTATGATGACAGATTTTGCGGTTTTAGAAAATATGGATGTTTATCGTGATGAAGGAATGGGTGATGTTATTTTTGGCGAACCATTCTTAAGAGAAGCTGATATTAAAGCAAAACGGTTCGATGGAATGATTACCCTTTACAAAGGTGATGATAAAGTTACTTACCAAATGGTGTAATAACATCCGAGGTTTAAACACCACACTAATGAGCAATGCAATAAGATCCCACCATTACTAAAGGTGAATGAGAAGGATGTGATGAACGGAGTCTCGCATGCATACCAAAAGCTTAAGGGGTTCTACAAAGGAGTTTTGAATCTAGGACCCGATTACATTCGTAATGCGAAGACAGAAGAATGGCTCATACGCGGGCACATCAGCATGCATGAGTTGGATTAAAAAGGAAGCTAAAGAAAAGTCTAACGTAAAGACTTTGCTGTAAACAAAAGTGCTTCCCGGGAGACAACCCGGAATGTTATTTAATTTTGTTATCGAGTCTGTCTTCCCAGACTTCAATACGGCGTATCCGTTCCACCCCATACGACGTATTGATTGTCTGGACGTTATCAGTCTTTACTTTTTATGCACTTTAAAAACATTATTGTCAGTTCTGCGAATACGTCGTATTCAATTATTTGATAACGCCGTTATCCACAGACAGACCCTATTTAGTTTATTTTTAGTAGTTTAAATAACCGTAGGTACCAAGATAGGAATGCACCTATTTATTTCGCCTATAATTTAAACCCAGGACCTCGGAAACGAAATATCGAGAATATTGGTGGAGTAATTTATGAACCTAAAATCTTGAAGTGTTGGAGTCTAGAAACCTAAAGAAGCTGTTCAACACAAAAGCTTGCTCATAAACGCAACATGGAGAATCTACCGAGTAAAAATCAGGGGAGTTTCTCATTCTAATTCTTTTTAAATTCCCGTATTTAATGTTTTACATATACAACGAGGATGTTGTATAATTCAAGTGGGGGGATGGAATTAGAATGTTTACTTGTCCTAAATTTTCAGAATAAAAGGCTTAAATTATGCTCAAATTTAAAAAAAATTTAAGCATACTTTTGTGAAATTACATGCTACATAACCCGCACACAATAACCCTTGATAAATATTGTGAGGATTTAACCTTTCCGTTTCCCATTGTTTACCCAAATTACACAAAATATGAGTGTGTTGGTGATGCTATAGACTTTAGAACTTGGCTTGGTATATCTATTCGAGACCACAATAATGAGTATTATGGATTTAATTGGAGTAACTTGTTTAAATTGGTAAATCTTAGGGTTACAACCAAATCGCCTATACATGTTGTTTATTAACTAACTACACCGGTTAGTTAACCTCCAGTTTAAACCCTTCCACTCTCATCTTTAGAGTGATGATCCACTAGAACAACCCGTAGAGCCAATCCTTTAGGAATTTTCACCAATTATGTGTTTCGTTACACCCTCACACCTTAACCTACCCTGTTAGATTAAGTTTAATTGATAGTTGCTAGTTGCTTAAAGTGTAAATTCTGTATTTCCCGAGTCTTATGTCATTTTCTATCTTTGGTGCGGTTGGAAATTTTCACATTGCAAATGGAAATGTATATTAGTAGTCAAAGCTCATGTGATTTTACTACATTCACAATTAATGGTGAATCCGAAGAACGAAGAAATTACCGAAGGAATTTTCCAGAATTATTATGATCGCGAAGATGGTGAAACTACACTAAGATTTGAAGTTTGTTAGCAAAAAAAATGAAAAAAAATGAGAAAAATACCAAAAGAGAAAAAATGTTTGAAGATAATCGTTTTGCAACTACCGAAAGAATTACACGAAGGATCGATTATTCATTGATACGTCTTGAAAATCAACGATGTAGAGTATTGTACAAAGTGGAAGATATCGCCACTTGCCTTGTAGAGTATGTAAAGTTTTGGGATGATTGGGAAGTTGACCGTTACGGGAACGCCAACTTAGGTTGTTGTTTTTTTGATCAATGATCAAGACGTTGTAAATAATTGTGTCTTTATCATGGTAACGGTCAGAAAAAAAAAGTGTCTAGCAACTTGTATCTTAAGTCTTAATCTATTTGTTTCTTGATTTTTATTTAACAACAATTTACTTCCCTCTCACCTAATGATTAGCCGCTGGTTTCACGCGAATGAGGACTTGTTCGAGCGTGCATGTCTATTCCGTCATTACGGCCATGTGTGCATGTCTTAGCTACCTCGTTGGTTTATGTCTTTCGGGTAATAGTTAGAATGGTTCCTACCACACTCATAGCATTCTTCATTTCCGAACCATTGGTTAAATAGACCTAAGGATGTGATCGAACACACATGTCTATTCCGTCGTTACGGCCATGTATGTGTGCTTCAGCTGCCTTATTGGGGTGGTACTTCTGGTGAAAGATTGTAGAATGATCAACCATAAGCCTTTCCATACAAAAACCCATATTTACCTTTATAAACTTGTTACTCCTTGGCTTTAGTGGTGGAGATGTGTATCTTTGCCAAGCTTATGATAGAATACTCGTCACGGCCGAGCAATTGAGCGAATTAGTTACATGTTACCACATAGATTAGTTGAGTGATTTGAGTGTTTTCATCTTCCTATTTTGTGAGGTGTTTGGTTGTGTACTTGTAATAGATCGAATAAATGCTTTTAACGGAAAATATCCTTAGGGATACATTTTTATAAACTTCTAAAGGCTACTTGAGGACAAGTAGGATTCAAGTGGGGGGATATTTGATGACATCAAATAACGTCTATTTTATAGCGTCATTTATCCCATGTTATTAACCCATTTTGTATAGTTATTGCAAAGAATTGTTACTTAATCGTTTATATTTGAGAATTGCAGTAATTATGGAGTAATTGGTGAAAGATAGCAAAAGGCGCGCATTCTGGAGCTTAAATGAAGATATTTTGAAGATTACTATTCTGAAGACCAATACGCCATATCCATCAAGGAAGATACGGCGTATCCGTGCCTGCACTCACCAAAGACCACAGAGGAATAAAGTTCAATACGCCGTATCCAGAGAGACTCAATACGCCGTATTCAAGATATAGTATGTGAATATTCTAGAAGATATCAAGCGTGGTCCCTACTCTAAGAAATCCCCAATACGCCGTATCCAATCCTTGGATACGCCGTATCGAACCGACTTCCAGACCTTATAAATAGAAAACTCAAAAACGAGTTTTAAGTGTGCTAAATCATATTCTCGATACCTAAACCATAAAAGTCGATTTTCAAAAGAGAAAAAGAGCAGAAGAGGTCAAGCAACGTTATCAATTCCATAGGAGACATCGTGTAATTCCATATACTTTAGTAATCGTTCAGTTTTTGGTATCATTCGTTAACTCGGTTAGTTTACCTTGGCTAAATAATTACTCTTGTATTTATTATGACGTTTGAAGGCTAATACCTTCGGGTATTAGCCATTATTATGAAGATCTAAATGTTTGGTATTTGTTTATCTCGATTTCTTGATTTATCGTTGAATGCTTGTTTATGTTTATCAATTTATACTTGTTTACGCGCTTTTGTATGTGCGATCTTTCATTTAAAAACTAGAATTAGTGACAAGGACCAGTAGATCTTGAGTCAGGGATGGATAATCTCTATTATAGTAATTTATACATCTAGAATCACAGGATCACAAATATTGTCATTCTAAGTCTGTGTCTAGGATCGTCTTCGGGCTTCTTAACTAGTAAGTTGGATTTCAATGGTTTATTGATCTGTGTTGACTAAACAGTGACCTAGATAATTCAACAAATAACGTTCTGATTCCATTGGATAGTTGGACAAGTGGACTACTAGTGTATAAATTGCCATTAAGCGGTAAATGGGTAAAGTCTCTATGAGCTAGGGTTTAACAAGATCACCATTGCTTTAATCCCTAAGATAGATTATAATCAGCAAATAAGGATGCTTTATGCGGATGCTTTAATTGTGACAGAATTAATGTGTCTAGGTCTTAGGATGATGTAACGCCTAAGTCTTAAGAATAATATGCCACCTCGAGAGAAGAAATCATTTGCATTAATAAACAAACCAACTTTCTAATCAGATTAATAATGGTTAATACAGTTTTCTTATATTTGGCTCGACTGCTCTTTTATCTTTTGTTTATTAGCTTGCGTGGGTTAAAGTGCCTTGAATTGATTGTAGTCACCAACCAAACCGTGCCAGTCTCTCAGGCTGAAAACCCCATTTTCCCGTTAGAATTAGGATTTAGACTGACATAGGTTTAGAATAGAATAGAATTAACATAGATTAGATAACTAGTTATTAATTTAAATTGATAAATTTGACCTCGCTCAAGTGGTTCGACACCTACTTACTCACGAAATACTAGCCGATCGGGTACAATGGACCGTTAAAGTGTTGCGTTTGGTTTAGTCGGGCAAATAAATTTAAAACTTGAATCAATAAAATACACACCACACAATGACACATCACCACATAATAAGTTTTGAATGCGTTTGGAATTGTTTATTCAACTGCCTATCTGTTTACTTTAACAAGAAGATAAGAAGGTTTAAGTACTTGGATAAAATTGGCTATCTGCTTATTTTACTCTAAAGGAAGCACTAATAAAGAAGCATGTTCATACATGTTCCTATTTTTAAGCGGAATAATCCACTAATTCACTGTATAAGCGATCCCAAACACCCTCTTATTCTCCTATTTCACAAAAGGTATCTCTTTTCATGAAATTTCATAGATGCGACGTGACAGTGATATGTTTACAGTTAAAATGTGCTTCGGTTTCAATTTTTTATATAGCAGTTAAAAGATTAACAAGTACCTACCAACTTTTTTCCCTGATAACCATTTCCATACTCTTTTGGTGGTTTACTGTTGGATTACATTATTCCGATAAAGAGGGTCTGCTACTGCTTCGATGTACCCGATCCACATGTTTAACACAACTTGATATGTTATTTGGTAATATGGCTTAAGTAATTTTCCAGTTATTGTCTTATTGGTATATGTAGCTTTACCGTTTTGGTAATATTAGACCGACGAGTGAAACATGGCTGCAACTCCACAAAATGTTGAATCGAAAGCAACAAAGTTCTCGCATAAGCTTATTTAGGAATCAACAAACGACCGACGAAGTTGGCTACAAAAGTACATGTGGTAAGTCACCTTTAGGTGATGTAACTGTCATTTATATCATTCTGAAACCCTTTGAATTTTTATTGATGCAATTAGATTAGATTAGTGAATTTCTGCTTTTTTTTTGTTCAACGTTTTGATTCTGAGTTTGTGAATCACAGTGTGAATTTGTGAACGCAAGAAATAGTGGGAGGATTTTTTGGGAAATCGTTGAAGGGCGTGACTGAGAAGCAAGTAGGAAATTGCAATGAGGTTCTTGTTACGCTTTTGAGAGGGCCGGTGGGAAAGGAATAAGTGGCATACAAAAAGAGTCGTGGGGTGAGACAAGAGATTTGTGATAGTTTTGAATCAAGAGCATGATATGTTAGTTAATGAGAGCTCGGTTAAGGTTGTGAAAGATGCTTCTATTATCCCTTTTTATACTGAATATGAAGGAACGGAATAATCACCATTGAAGCGAACACAAAGTTAACACGTACTGTTAACCCTTTTATCTTTCTGTCGCTAATCGAAACGTTAGAAATCAGTTTCGTGCAATATCATAACATTATTAAATATTTATTAAGAGAAAAAAAAATCCAAAGTTACCATTCATATCACGGACCGTGATCGTGTTGCGGTCGAGTGAATTGTTGTATGGTTAGGCTTAATATTGGTACGGTCAATGGAAATTTTATGTATGGCTCAATAACATGTTTTTTGATGCGAGCATTGGAAAATTCCAAGATTCAACAACCTTATGCGAGGCAATGTTCATGTAGCAATGATAAGTATACAAGCACATTCTTTTTGTTTGAAGCCTCGGTTTTTTGGATGAGACTTTGAGAGAAATAGCGATGGATTGTGCAACGGCTTCTGAAATTTTAAGAGATGATTTGAAGTTCTCGCGTGAGTTCTGCATAAGTATCTAATATGTCATTAAGTGATGTAAAATTATACATTCTCAGAGTAGTCTGAATTTGATTACTAAAATATTTGTTCAACATTTTTTGCACTTGTAATGGACCTGTGATTCTTTTGGTTTGATGCACGACTCAAGTGTGAATATATCACTCGGTATTCCTTTTACTGTGCAATCAAACTGAACGACAGTCAAATAGAAATATCACAACAATGACAAGAAGCATCAATCGACCCGTTCTAACATCAACAATGACGCCTGTCAAACGTCTCGCAACGAAGCGCGGGTCTACCCCTCGTTTGAGGATACATTCAAAAGAAATATTAAAGTGGTGTTTGTTTATTAAGATACTTTGAAACTGAATCTGAAGTATAAATGCCTGAATCTGAATGAAATAACAGTGTTTGTTTTTTGTAAAAAAATGTATATAAAATTATAAATATATAGCAGTTCCATTCTTATGATACATAAACGACTATAAACATTGAATAGAACAATGAGTCATAAAACTAACACGACCTAGCAACATAGAAAAACAGATGTGTTAAAACAAAACATTCAATGACATTGTATCTCAATTTGATCTCGTAAATTAGTCATATGTTGTTGGTATGTTATATTTTCATGTTGTTAAACATCTTTACCATTTTTTTAAACTATCACTATCGATTAGTTTACGATAATAAGATCATAAAAAAAGTAAAATATCTTAGATTATATTTAACATTGTTATATAACAATTAAAATATTTTTGAAGGAAAAGAATTCAAGCTGCTCAAAATACGCATGCCAATATTTGATTTTTAAAAATAGTTATTTATTATTATTGGTTGAAAAAGTCTTTTGTTAAAATAGAGCATTTTAGTCATCATTATATTCTCATATTTAACCTTTTTATTTAGAATAAAACAATAGATTGATTCTCTCTATCTGTATTTAACAATACGGAAAAAAAAGAAATATTTTGTATTATAAAATGAACAAAAAAAAAACAAACCGAAAAAAATAAAGTAAAAAGGTATGAGAAAAAAGAAAGAAAGAAAAAAGTTAAAACACATTAAGAGGTAGTAAGATATCTCCTCCACATCTTGGTGGGTAAGAGGTTTCAACCTTTGACCGCCACTGAACGAGAAAAAAAAAACGTTATTAATGATCAAAATGTCTGATCGCGTCTGAACGAGTCAGATTAAGAGGATGCTAAAAAGTATTTTTTTTAAAAACAAAACCCCACCTAAAATAAAATTAAAAATTAAAAAAAAAAAAAATACATGTTTCGGTCCCTAATCGGTTTATACCAAATAACATTTTTAGTCCCTATTCGATTTTAAGTACACCACTCATCCTTAATTTCGAAAGTTGTAACCCTGACGCTCCCTATATTGGATGGGTGTTAACTTTTTCCGTTAAGTCTGATATTTAATTTTTTTCTAGGTGAAATTGAAAATCAAACGGAACCGAATTCAAATTGGATTAAACAGAACCGAGAAATGAACTAAATAATCGAAAATCAAACCGAATAACCCGAATTATATAATTTTAATTATTTGTTTATTAAAGGGCAAATGACACAAAAAAATATCAAACTTAAAGATTATTTTTAGTCAAGGTATCGTACTTTTTTTCTTGCATAAAAAGGTACTCAACTTAATTTTTTAGCCAATTTAAGTATTTTCATTAAAAAGATCTTGCATAACAATTCTTTCGGTAAACAAGATTTTGGTCAGTGACGTTATTTTATGCAACTTATAGTTCCAACACAGGAACCCTTAATACTCATAGCTCATCTATTTAAAAACCTTAGACAATAACAGGCTTGTCATAACAATATACCTTTAAATCAAAGAAATTATTGTTTTTTTAACGGTAAACGATACATATTATAAGGGTGCGTTTGGTATGGATATAAGGGAATGGGTTATGGGTTTCATAGTGATTAAAGATGTTTGTTTAGTGGGCCTAAGAATGAAATGAGTATATCATAGCCATATACTTATTACTCACCAATTTGGTGACTATGAAATCCATTCCGTGGGCCATCTATTTTCCACTACAAAATTCAAATATCTATACACTTTTTTCATACCATATTTTGCCATCCAAATATAAACAATCGTAATCATACACTTTTTCATATCCATTGTCATTCTACATCATACCAAATCCGATACCCATTGTGATTCCTAACAACAAACCAAACGGCCCCTAAATGATTAGTATAGAAAGGCACCCAACTTAATCAATGAAAATAACTGTTTTTAACGGCGACGATGATTGATGGTGGTGGTAGCGGCGGTGGACTTGAAATGTAAAAATTAACAAATGATCATTAAATATTTAACGAAAATAACCATATTGGCAAAAAAAATTAAGTTTGGTGTCTTTTTATGCAAGAAAAAAGTACGATACCTTGATTGAAAATAACTTTTAAGTTTAGAACCTTTTTATGTCATATGCCCTTTATTAAAGGTATAGATTTTTAGCATCAAAAAAATTTTAAGCTTAAAAAATGTTATATTTATACTAGAAAAGAGTTTTAATATTTTTCTTATAAGTATATATAAAAATATCTATATTTATATGAATTCGGTTTTCGGTTCCATTTTCCAAAATCATAACCAAACCGAATATCTAATTTGGTTCAGTTCGGTTAAAAATTCGGTTTCGTTATTTTTGGTTCGGTTCGGTTTCGATTTTCGGTCCCCGTGGGTTTTAACCGAATTGCGAACACCCCTAACTAGTTTTCGTATATGCAGGTCTCAAGAGTCGAACACACACTTACGTGGCTAGATACATATACTTCTTTCATTTCAAAATAATTATCGTCAGATAGATAAGCACATAGTTCAAGAAATCTTATCATCGTTACTGCTTTTATTTCTCACATTTGCATAACCACGATTTTATCTTCAATCAGTTAATTTATGAATTGCAATAATAAATTCAACTAAAAGTAATATGATCAATTTAATCATAATTCTCTAACTATTTTTAGTAGTGAGTGATTAATTTTGAAAAGGTAAATAATAGAGTAATATAGACAAGTATTCTACGACAAAGAGAGATTTAATCAAATAGTTGTGGGTCCAAGTCATGTTTAAGACATCTAAAATAGTTTATGGTATAATTATTGTGACATAATTGAAATTGTCTTTCTAAAAAAAATACATTCCCCAGCTTTAACTTTTAACGGACGCAAATGAATCCCTTAACTTAACGCACGACTAAAAAACTTACATGTTGATAGCTATTGTGCTGAAATATGTACAAGTAAATTAATATATGTCCGGAAAGTTTATTCGAGCCTACGGGGACGCACGCGTTATATGTAAAACAATTAATAATAAATATATTAAATGTAATATATATTTAAGTGGTAAAGCTCAACGAGCGTTAAATATTAATATAAGTATTTAAGGGAGTTATGTTAGTCATTAAATAGTTTAAAGACTAATATATGGGATTTACAGAAAATGAAAGTGTGAGAATTGTTTCCTTATTGACTTAGTCAATTAGTTTCTGTATCTCCAAGAGGAGATAGAATTGACTAACTTGCAAGTCATGTTGCATGCCTATATAAATATATCTAGGGGATCATTATTTAGAAACTTGAAAACCTAAATCCTTAAATCTATCTTCTCCCTTTTCCTCTCCTTGCTAGATAGAACCAAACAAAACCTTTATGCTCTGTTCTCGAGTTATTAAAGGGGTGAAAACAAAGGAAAAGAAAGGAAAAAAACAGATAGTGAAAAAAATTTTACTATGCACTTTGTGTTCTCGAGTTTGAAATTAGTAGGAAATAAAGAAAGAAAAGAAACATAAAAATTTACTTTTATGCCCTTTAAACAAAATATCTACTACTAATTTAATTTTTTTAATAAGCCATTTGTGGTTAATATACTTTTTTATTTAAAATATTCTTTAATCAAACTAACAAGTAAAAATGCGCATAAAAAATATGCTGGTCCATGTCGTGAATATAATTGGCCCATGTGTAAACCCAAGAAAGCCCAAGAAATCACTAGCCCTAATAATCGTTAAATAAAAAAAACGATGCGTCATTTTGCAGTAGGACTTTTATTAGTTTCTTATTTTGAAAAAATAAAGATTACACAGTGGTTGAAGACTCTCTGTGGTGGAAGAAATGAGGGTAAATTTGTCAATATAAACACTTTCCTTCCCAATCCGCCCAAATATGGGAGGAAAGATTTAGAACAAAAAACCTTTAAATTTTCCTTCCTTTTCCTTCACTTTCCTTCCATTTCTTATTAAAATAAAACTCAAGAACACAAATATGTTTTTGTTCCCTTTCTTTTCCTTTCTTTTCTTCTGAAAATGAAACTCGAGAACTGAGCGTTAGGGTTTTCGTTTCCTTTGTTAGACCAAAACCAAACAACCCTTTAGGGTTTTCGTGTTGATTGATTCAAGAGTCGAAGACGTTTGGTTTCCTTTATCACTACTAGTACTAGCATACTTAATTGTTTGCTACGAACGTATTGTGTATGTTGAAGTAGAGAGATCTACCTTTAGATCTTGGGTGGTTTTAGCATGGTATTTATTATTATACACACGCATATATTCAAGAAGGTGATTCTTTAATTGCAAAAAGGTGCACGCTTCTTGATCTCTTTGTTAATTACTTATTCTATACGTGTTTATCTTTTCCGCTGCGTACTCGTGGTTTGAATTGGTCAATAGTTGTTAAAACCCTACAGTGGCATCACGAGCCATCATATAGAATTATAATTACAAAAGATATAAAATTTGACAAATTAGAGTTTTTTATTAAGTTTTAAGCCTTTTGAGCGTTTCTATGGTTTAAAGATTGGATCTTTATTAAGAATAAAATTAATTAGACGAAACCCTAGGTTGTATGAAATTTTATATGTTAAATCCGATAGTTTAATTGTTAATTGGTCATTTTTAATTGATTAATTAAAAGTTAATTTGTTATCCGTGATGAACACATGCAAGTTTATCATGGATAAGATATATGATATAATTCATGGTTAATTGTTAATTGTTTGACATGCAAATTCGATGATTAGATCATAAAAGTTGAGTTTTTTTAAGTTTTTCGGAATGTTTAACACACTGTTACTAAAATATTCGTAAAATGGTCTAGGGTTTGAATGATTTTAATCATTCTTTAAATTTAAAAGCATGGTTGAATCGTCAATTTTTAAAGGTATCACCATATATACATGTGATGTATAAGTGACACCGTAATAAATAACTTAATTGGGTAAAGTTTTTATTAAAATTTATGATACGAAGATGTATGCATGCTTCTTCGTACATATTTGCCACGTCAAATATAAATACCCTTTTTTAAATAAGTTGTTTCCATCAATTTGAAAAAACACTTGCATTTGCCTTTTACATTACGTGAGACGTAGTTAGATTGCAAACCCAAGGTGATTATACACTTTTTGTGAGACGTTGGTGTTACATAATCATAATTTTTGATTGGACGACTTAATCAAGGTAAGCTGTGAGACCTTATGATCGAGGCATAGATGGGATGAAACATGCTTACTAGTATATTAATGTAATAAAGTAAGTCCCATAATGTTCTAGAAATTACACCGGTGACAATTATTGATCGTCAATTATCTTTTGAATACATCATTGCTAGCAGATCAACCGATGTGATGGTGGTATATCAAGTTGGATCCTAAGCCGTAGAAAATTAATTGTTTATATATTTAAACATGGGTAGTTAATTTTCTTCAAAGGGTATTATTGAAAATACTAAAATCTTGAAATTAATATGTTTTGTAGATGGCATTACCTGTCTAAAACATAAACCATTTGGCTTTCAGGTCGAGTTTTGAAAGAGAAAAACTTTCTAGTTCAAATTTCAATGATTGGTTCCATTCACCTAAGATAGTCTTGAGAGTTGATAAGAAATGGTCTGTCATTGAACAGCCTATTCCCCTTGATCCACCAGCCGATTCCAAGTACTTGCGCAGTGGAATGCGGTTTATGATGCTCATAATGGGGTTGCTTGTTTTATGCTCGGAAGTATGACTCCCTGGTATGTGCTTAAATACACATACCTTTTACCTAATAAAATGAGCTTAAATGACCAATAATAAATGAAAAATACATTGTATATGTGTGTTTTATGAGTTGTATTGTGCAGGTAACGGTCTAAAACGAACAAAACCAAGCACGAGATTGGAAGAGCGTGAGAAAAACAAAGCCAAAGGCATATTCAGTTTTTATGGGCCAACCCGTACCCATTTTAATGGGCCGGGTCAGCCCATTATAACTTGAAGTATATAAATCCTTAAGCCTTATACATTTTAATACAAGTCTAAAATCCATAATACCATAAATCCTTTACTCCATTTCCTGGCCCAAATCCTTAATCCAATCAAAGCCCAATTCCAACCCGAGCCCAAGTCAATGTTATAAACACAGGGTCAACACAAGTCAATATTACTGTTTATCTCTTTCACCCCTTCCCTCCCTTTTTCACACACAAACCAATTAACCAGGTAAAACCACTCCACTCCCCATACGAACCCTTCTAGAAGGAGCCCCTGACGTGTCTGACACCACCAATGACACGCTGGCAATCCCAAGGCCTATGATTGGATGATGGGACGTGTAAGAGATCCAAGGGTTGAAAAGGACAGATTGAAAGGCGGTCAACAATCAAGGGCTCAGATTGAAGATTTGGATGCTCCTCCTGAAGACCTAGAAGCTTCACATCCTCACTATAAATAGAGAGGCAATCACACAGTAGAATTGAGTAGTTTTATATCTAGAGTAGGAGTAGGAGTAGTGTAATTTAGCTTATTTTCCAGCTTATCGTTCTTATTTTAAATGTAATTTCCTTTTAAACAATGTTATTTCCTCTTTTCATTAATGCAAATTCAGTTTACCTTTCAAATCTGTCTTAATTTCAAGTTTTACCTCTATGCAATTTAAATGTTACTTAATCATTAATAAGTTGTTCTTAATTTCTCTTTTAAGCTACTTTAAAAACAGTTTAAGTTCTCCTAAAAAACATTGTTTCATTAAATACCTATGCTATTATGGAATTTTGGATGATAAGCCAAACATGGATGGGCTTATTGGACTTTCACCAGCTCATGTAAATGAGCTGGAGCTTGTAGATAAGCTCTAAAGAGCATTTAAGCCCTTGTTTAGAGCAAAGGGCAGAGGTATGTTCCATTTTATGATTTTTGCTTAATTTTCTGTTTTTGCTTATTATTGCTTATTTCTGCTTAATTCCTGCTATTTGTGCTTATTCAGTCTTCATTTAGCTTGTTTGATCTAGTTTTAAGAGTTTCATAATCTGTTTTGAGTTTTAGTTAAGTTTTCATAAAAATTGTTCAAAAATCCAAAAATTTGCATTATTAGTTTAGCTTATTGTCTTGTGCTTTATTTTCTGATTTTGATGCTTAAAAGTTCTTGTTATACCTTATTATAAATCTGTTTTGTATTTTAATAAAGGTTTGCAATCTGTTTTAAGTTTAAATTAGTTTAAATAGGTTTAAAAGGGTGTTTGGATTAGCAGTGTTAATTCATAGTTGATACTGTTTGATCACTCAATGCTTTGGATTCATACTTGTTTAGCTTTAAATCTGAGTTATTAGGAGTTTTAACAATGTTTGATTGGGGTTTATTAGAATTTAAGGATTGGATTCATGATTTTCGAGTATACTGTTTCATTAAAGGTTTATGGTACTGATTTGTTTAGAATTCTTAAGTGATTCATTAGAGTTCATGATTTATGTTTTGAGTTGCTTTAGTTCTGCATTTAAATGCATTAGGTACTTAAGGATTTGAGTTTTCTGCCTTAGTAATGTCTTTTAAAAGTTTTCAAGCCAAAATTATTGCGACTTATGAATATAATAAGCTTATATATCTCAAAATAAGTAAATTAAATTAAACTTATGAAATATATGTCGAAAACCAAATAAGCTTAAGCCATAAGTATCATATGAAATATAAGTCGAATAACCAAATAAGCTAAAAGCATAAGTCTCATATGACATTTGTCGTAACTCAAATATAGCTCTTTAGCTAACATTTTTAATTCGGGTTATGTGGGTGACCAGAAGTGTTAATCGGTTAGGTTATCGGGTTGTTTTTATTCGGTTCTGTTAGTTTGATTAATTTTTTATGGGTGAAACCGTAAACTGAACGAACTGAATAACGCGATTTTACTATTCATTTCTTATTTATTCATTTATAGAAAAAATATTTTTCTTTTTTTTAGTATAAGTAAAAGTTAAATAAATAAAAAAAATACAAAAATATTTGCTCTTCCGGATTTTTCAAATTTTCTTGTGAATTCGTGAATATAAAAAAAATATAAAAAAATAAAATTTTACCAAGTTGGTAAAAGAACACCAACAAATAATACTTTCAATTGAAGTATTTTTTTTTTTGAACATCAATTTATTATTAAACCACTAGCAAGAAGCTAGAAATTACAAAGCGACAAGGTACGGATTTTTAAGCCAATCGTTCCAACTAAACGAGGCTTTACATCTATTACGACACCAATAAAAAGATCGAGACACAATATCCTCAAAAATCATCGCCTTTGGAGAAGAAACCGCTTCAAAGATATACTTGTTCCGATATTGCCAAACATGCCACCACATTACGTAAAAAACACCTTTGAGAGCCTGCTTATAATTAGAAGATAAGCGAAGATTCACAAGCCAGTTTAACCAATCTTCATATGAGTCGGCCTCTATGTAAGTAATATCCCACCATCGTGTTATCTTTCGGATAATATCTCTAACCATATTACACTTAAAAAATAAATGGCTAGACGACTCCACCTCATTGTCACAAATAGAACACGTAATAGATTCTATATCCATACCTCTACGAGAAATGTTGAAACGCGTCGGTAATGAATCAATCTTAACTTTCCACGCATGAACATTCACCTTAATAGGGACAAGTTTTATCCACCGTGTCTTTGTAGTTACGTCTGGCAACATTTTATCATCTAGCATCTTTCTAACAGAAGCAACAAAAAAATCACCCGAGTTCTCCAAGGACCATTTCCAATGATCTGACACAGGAACAAGGTTTATGTCTTGGACCTGAACCAATAAAGCTTTGTACTGCTCCTGTTCGATACCACCCCTGGGTTTTCGATGAAAAGAAAAGTCCAAACTGGATTGAGTCAACTTTGTGCCAACCTTCACAAACTTACATGTCTCTAGAGCATAGATACGAGGATATAGATCTTTAAGAACGATATGACCAGTCCAAATGTCTTCCCAGAAAGCAGTTTTATCCCCGTTTCCCAGTTTTATTTGCATACAGTTAAGAAGATTAATACCTTGATTCTTCAAAACATTGATTTCATGCACTATGTCCATCCAATACGACGGGAAAGCAGACTTCACTTGCTTCCCCACTTTCCCATCTTCTCCATGGATCGCCTTGATAACCCTCGACCATAAAGATGTATTTTGAGTAAAGAACCTCCACACCCATTTGAACATAAGACCTCTATTCAATGCATACAAACTTGAAACACCAAGGCCACCTTTCTCTTTGGAAGCCAACACATTTTTCCATTTAACCCAAGACGTTCTCTTGCTATTGGGATCATGACCATTAAAAAAATGACTACGAATGGATTCCAACCTGCGAAGAACACTCATAGGGACTCTAAAAATAGACATGTGATATATAGGCATCGATCCTAAGACCGATTTAAGGAGAGTTAACCTTCCTCCAATTGAAAGCGTCTTCATTTTCCACTTGGATAGGCGAGCATACACTCGATCTACTACCTCATTCCAAGCTTGAATTCTATGCATAGAACCACCCACTTTCGAACCTAAGTAGGAGAAAGGCGGTTTAAGAATAAGGCATCCTAGTTTTGAGGCAGCTTGCTTAACTTTTTCATCATCCACAAGAACCCCCATTAGTTTACTTTTGTTCATGTTAATATGCAAACCTGACGCATGAAAAAAGCATTCCAGAACCTGAACTAGAGTATTAATGTTGTCATCGCACCATTGTCCCACAAAAATCACATCATCCGCGTAAAACATATGGGAAAGCATCAACGAAGAACTTAACGTTATGCCTTTAAACATACGAGCATCCACCACTCTTTGAAACGATAAATGCAAACTTTCCATTATTAATATAAACAAGAAAGGAGATAACGGATTACCTTGTTTTAAGCCCTTGTGAAATTGAAACTTTGCCGTTGAAATACCGTTAATAATTATCGAACCTCTCGAAGATCTAAGACAACTTTGAATCCAGGTGCACCACTTATCACCGAACCCAAAAATTTTCAAAACTTCATCCAAAAAATCACATCAAACCGAGTCATAAGCCTTCTCAAAATCAACTTTAAAAATTAAAGATTGTTTCTTCTTCGACTTACACCATTGGAGCACTTCATTTAAGATAAACGGGTCGTCTAAAATTTGCCTATCCGCAATGAAGGCTGATTGCACCTCGTTTACAATATCTCCCAAAATAACTACTAGCCTATTCGCCAATATTTTTGCAATAATTTTGTACAAGCTTTCGATTAGACTTATTGGTCTAAAATCTTTTACCACGTTAGCATTAGGGATTTTAGGAATCAATGCAATGAAAGACGAGTTACAACCTTTAGGGATGTCCCCATAAGTAAAAAAATGATTAACGGCATCGAACACGTCATTTTCAATCACCTTCCAGAATCGACGATATGATGCATGTAAAATTGCATGACAAACATGAAAATATAGACCAATTTAATTAATGTAAACAGTCAAGAATTAATGTCTTATTTTGATCACATGGCAACCGTGAAACCCAA